>WNHD01006598.1:0-21887 GCA_011057455.1 Ganaspis sp. Gsp50 | reverse complement strand
CTTCTTCTACCCAGCATCAATTTTTCATTTCTCGTAAACGAAAAAACCCTTGAGCATCATAGAAACCAGCCGAATCTAGGCCCAGTGACGGCTCATTAATGGCCTTAAGTTTGAACTCCTTTGACTCTAAAAACGATAATCTTGCTGGTCATAAAACAAATCTTGACGATGATTATTGCAAATTACATGAAGAAAAGGGGCTGTGATAACATCTTGTAATTATTACTTGAAAAAAACAATCAGTAACTTTATATCAATTGTCGTGTTTATGATATCAATAAGAATGTCTGTAAATAAAATCGTAGTATCATCATTCGCTGTTGATGACATTGCAACAAAGAAATTAAATTAAATAGTAGTTTTGCAGACAATCAAGAGGGTGGTTTCAACTGCTGAGACGAAAAATTCTCAATTCTATGTATATGTTACACAAAGTTGTATGTGTATGTTGCATAAAGTTTTATGTATATATTACATAGTTGTACAATTATATAGGTACATATATATGTGAGAAACGTTTATATAGATACATATATATATGTGAGAAACGTTTATACAGATACATATATATGTGAGAAACGTTTATATAGATACATATTATGTACATTTGTAGATGCATATATGATGTACATTTATAAATACACATGATATACATTTATAGATACATATGATATACATTTATAGATACACATGATATACATTTTTAGATACACATGATGTGCATTTATAGATAAATGAACTTTACATTTATAGATAAATATACTCTACATTTATAGGCACACATGATGTTTATTTATAGACACAGTCTCATGATTACATTAGAATTCAATGACCGCATTAAAATGAAGCAAAAATTTAAGGCATGAGTGCTTTTATATGTATCTCACACTTTTTCATGTAATTGATACATAATTAATGCCTAAGAGGTATACAAGCCACATAAATCATTAAGAAACACAAAGGGTCTGATAATCCATATATACTTGATGCCACTTGAATGTAAATGGTGCACATTGAATACACTTAATGACACATTGTCTCAAGTGAATTGCAATCATGCTCTTTCAATTGCACTTTGTATTCCTAAATAAGAACAACCACTGAAGCAAATTTCTCGTAATAAAATCAATCACTAGTCTTTCAAATTCCATTCCATTGTCAATATTGTTTCTAAAAAATACAACACAAGTTTTGGGGGCACGGGGGGCAAACGCCCCCTCAACCAACCGTTTTTTCGCGCCATTTTTCAGTTCCTTCTCGTTGATGAGAATACAAAACGCTTATTCTGCAATAGCGAAAATGATAAATTGTGTCATTTTGTCATTGCAAAATCATAAATTAAAAAATGACACAAGTTAGCGATGAAAAAAAAGGAGAAAACAAATTGAGGTGATAAATTGAAATTCAATTTGAAAATAATGAATTGAGCTAATAAATTGAAAATCGATTAGAAAATCGGGATGCCATGGTGAAGTTTACTGTCGATAAAAATTACTGAAATGCGACCTGGTTAATTGAATGAAATAAGATAGAGAGACTGCAATCGTGTTTTTTTTACGTTAACGATTCGTCTAGCAATTGAAACCTATACCGTTAGTACGAGCGTTTAAATCGCCCGCCGCATTCCTATTCCCCAGGTATCTAATCGATAAAGCACACTTCGCCTTTCAAGTTTCCAGCATCTCTGTCTCCATTCATTTCCCGACTTCATTTTCTCAGCAAAACTTAACGTAACCGTTACTTCTTCGCAGGCGAAGACAAATCTTTCTTGAAAACGTATTGTTTTTGCGAGATAAAATTAATGAAAATTTCATACTTGTTCCGCAATTAATGCCAGTGTTTATTTTTAGAAGGTTTTTATGTAGAATTAGGTGCTATTTGGGTATATGATGGTTAATGATATATTTAATGACGGTTAGTAATCGATAATGACGCTTAATTATTATTTCTATAGTTAACAAAGATTAACAACGGATGATAATAATATATGATGAATAATGATGATTATTGATGATTTTTTACGGTCAACAAAGATTGAGATTTAAGATAATGACGATTATTGATGATTTTTTACGGTTAACGATGATTAACAATGGATAATGACGATTATTCATGATTTTTTGCGGTTAATGAAGATTAACAATGGATAATGACGATTAATTATGATTTTCTACAGTTAGCAAAAATTAATAATGGGTAATGATGACGATTACTGATGATTATTTATGGTTAGGATAGATTAATAATGGATAATGACGGTTAATGATGATTACTTGTGGTTAAGATAGATTAACAATGGATAATGACGATTATTGATGATTATTTATGGTTAAGATAGATTAAAAATAGATAATGACGATTATTCATGATTTTTTGCGGTTAATGAAGATTAATAATAGATAATGACGATTAATTATGATTTTCTACGGTTAGCAAAGATTAATAATGGGTAATGATGACGATTACTGATGATTATTTATGGTTAAGATAGTTTAATAATGGATAATGACGATTAATGATGATTACTTGTGGTTAAGATAGATTAACAATGGATAATGACGATAAATGATGATTATTTATAGTTAAGATAGATTAACAATGGATAATGACGATTACTTGTGATTTTTATAATCAACAAAGACTAACCACTGGATAATGACGATAGATGATGTTTGTTGACAGTAAAAAATATTTATTGAGAGTTAATAACGTCTATTGAGGGTTAATAATGTCTATTGACGACTAATAATGTCTTAAAAGCGGTTAATGATAATTGATGAACAATAGTAACCATTATTAGCTATTATACAATGATTGTTAATAATGGTTAATATACAAATCATCGTTAAAGGCGATAACTTAGCGTAATGACGATTAATGGTAATTTTTTGTCATTATTGACACATAATTTTTGTTAGTAACGATAAATGACGTTTTTTGCGTCATGTGACGTTAAATATGGTTTAATGAAGATTAATAGCGGTTATTAATGACTAATGGTGGTTAATGACAAATCAAATCTTTTAATTATCGCTAATGATAGATAATTATCGTTAATTTTTTTTATGGTTAATTTAATTATGGTTTTTTACGTTATGTAACGCTATATATGGTTTAATGACGATTAGTAACAATTATTGACGGTTACTAATCATTAATGGTGGTTAATGACGAAAAAACGCTTAATTATGGTTAATGGCAATTAATTGTGGTTATAGTTACGTTATGTGACTAAATATATGACGATCAGTAACAATTAACGACGGTTATTAATTGATCAGTGATGGTTAATGACGAATAAAAACTTTTAATTATAGTTAATGACGCACATAATTATCGTTAATGACAATTAATTATCATTTTTACGTTCTTTAGCGATAAATAAGGTTTAATGACGATTAGTAACAATTAGTGACAGTTATTAATGATTAATGTGGGTTAGTGACGAATAAAAACGCTTACTTATGGATAATGAGACATGATAATGGTTAATGACAATTGTGGTTAGTGATAATTATGGTAAATGACGAATAGTGATTGTAAATGACGAATAGTGATGGTAAATGACGAATAGTGATGGTAAATGATGAATAGTGATGGTTAACGACGAATAATAACGGTTAATGATCAATAATGACGGTTAATGAATAGTAATTGCGGTCAATGATTAGTAATGGCGGTTAATGACGAATAATAATAGATAATGACTAATAATGACGGTTAGCGATTAATGATGGTGGTTAATGACGATTAATGGCGATTACTAATGATAGTTACGGTTAATGACAAAAGTTGACGGATAATGTCAAACAGTGACGGTTAATGATGAATAGTAATGATTAATGAGGAGAAATTGCGATTAATCACGAATGATGATTATCAGTGACGAAAATTGTCGTTAATGACGAATAATGATTGTTAATGTCGATTGAAGATGGTTAATGACAAATAATTATGGTTTATGACAAGTAGTGATGGTTATTGACAAATAGTGATGGTTAATGACAAATAGTGATGGTTAATGACAAATAATGATGGTTGATGACTAATAATGATGGTTAATGACTAATAATGATGGTTAATGACGAATATTGATGGTTAATGACTAATAATGATGGTTAATGACGAATATTGATGGTTAATGACTAATAATGATGGTTAATGACGAATATTGACGGTTAAGGACTAATAATGATGGTTAATGTCGATTGAAGATGGTTAATGACAAATAATTATGGTTTATGACAAGTAGTAATGGTTAATGACAAATAGTGATGGTTAATGACAAATAGTGATGGTTGATGACTAATAATGATGGTTAATGACTAATAATTATGGTTAATAACGAATATTGACGGTTAAGGACTAATAGTGATGGTTAATGACTAATAATGATGGTTAGTGACGAAGATTGACGGTTAAGGACTAATAGTGATGGTTAATGAGGAAAAATGCCAGCTAATGACGCTCAATGACTCTTAATGACTCTTAATGACTCTTAATGACGAAAAATGACAAAATTGACTGAAAATAACGAAAAATGGCTAAAAATTACGAGTATAATAAATTATTAATAACGAAAAATTACTTTTTATCGACGCTAAATCACCATTTACAACACCCAATTAAAGCATTATAAAAAAGCACACTTTTATCTGCGTACAGCACAGGGATTATTTTCTGTTCTTCTTCAGGCAAATGATCTCGAGTTCAAGGAACTTGCTTTTACGAGCACTATTTAAAGAAATGCTTTGATTCAGGGAAACAATTCACTAGCAAAGTGAAAAAAGATATTCTGTTTCAGGAGAGAATAATTTCACGAGAATTCTATATGTACAGTATTATTATTATTATTATTATTATTATTATTATTATTATTATACAGACGATAAACTAAAAGGAACACGAATGTTGAATTAAAATATTTTAATTTTTCTGAAGTTGTCGAAAAATTTATTCTAAGCATGTGTTCCCCTTAGGTAACCAACCGACTTTATTTTTTGCTCGTTATCCATGTGTAATCTAAACAGCTGTCTGACTTTAGGACCCGCATTGACTTCTCTTTCTCGCGCACAAGAACTGTTAACTTTCACACACGTGGGTGGTCTCACTCGTGCACAAATAGAGAAGCGAAACTACTTTAAAAAGATAAATCGAATCTAGACAGAAAATTAAAAGAGAGAAAGAAAAAAAATTTTATCTCCGTCTTGAAATCAAAGACCGGCAGCAAACTACCATAAAACACCTACAAATTGCATTTATCTGCTCTTTGCTCATTGCTCAATGTGCCATCGCTTAATAGCGCACACTTGAGAATTCGAGACACAAGATTTAAAATACACTTGCCATTTGTTCTTGTTTCAAAAATATTTTCGATTGACTTCAAGGATTTTTAACTCAAGAATAATCATTCTTTACTTAAGAATAAACTTTTTATAATTTCATTCATTTTTTTCTAATTTATTACTAAACATTCCTTTATTTTAATATTATTTTATTTAACAATTATTTTAACTATTTTTTTTTAATAAATTTTATTTTTCTATTCTCAATCGAAATATTTCTATTCTTGACTAAAAAATACAAATTCATGGTCCAATTTCAAAAATAAACCAAATTTGTCAATTTTTTAATAGTATTTCTTGATTCAAGAATAAATATTCTTGAATCAAGAGTACATATTTTAGGTTCGTTTTTCAAAATAAATCAGATTATTAAATGCATATTTGCATTGAATCACAAAAACTTTTCTCTCATTGCAATCATAATAAGATATTAATGATAATAATGATAATAATGATATTAATGATAATAATAATAATAATAATAATAATAATAATAATAATAATAATATAGTAGTAGCAGTAGTCGTAGCAGTAGTAATAATAGTAATAATAATAATAATGATAATAATAATAATAATAATAATAATAATAATAGTAATAATAATAATATAGTAGTAGCAGTAGTAGTAGCAGTAATAATAATAGTAATAATAATAATGTCAATAGAAACAGTGGTAAATGCTAGTAGTGATTGAACTTGGAAAATAAAATTTGATATACTTGTGAAAAGTAATTTGGGCCAAGTCAGGCGGAGTTGAGAAATCATTGTTTTTTTGCCCCTCCTTCTTGAGTGAGAAAAGCCCCATGCTTTGGAGAAATAAAAGTAGCCTCTTTTCAAAACTGCCGAAAAATCTGTTGGCCATGTGAACGCATCATCTGAAACTCTCTGGGGAACTTGAATTCCAAACTACGAGGTCTCTTTTGGTCTTCCAGGAATGCCAGAGGAAACGTCCCCTTGACTTCAAAATTTAGACCCTCGGTCTTTTTAATTAAAACCATAGCTATTATCATATCTTCTACTTTTCACACCATTCCAAAACCATTTTCACATATCTTCGTATTTCGAGACCATCTGTTTCATTCAAGTCCCTTTTCTTGTCTCAAATCAAATTTTTTGTCCCATATCCGCGGTTATTGTTTTCTAGAATTTTTTTATCTTCGTGCCTTTGTTTTCTTTCCTTCCGCTTCCTTTTAGTTTCCTTTTAAGTTTCCTTTTTAGCTTCTTTTTTGTTTCCTTTTTAGCTTCCTTTTTGTTTGCTTTTTAGCTTCTTTTTTGTTTCCTTTTTAGCTTCTTTTTTGTTTCCTTTTTAGCTTCTTTTTTGTTTCCTTTTTAGCTTCTTTCTTTGTTTCCTATTCAGCTTCTTTTTTAGCTTCCTTTTTAGCTTCTTTCTTTGTTTCCTATTCAGCTTCCTTTTGTCCATTTACTTTCATTAATTTTTTATCACTGAGAAATTTATATTCCTGATTTCTTGGATGAAACAATGTTGAAGGTATTTCAAAATATTTCCGAAAAGAACTTTTTATTTTTTGGATTTTGTAAATATTAATTTCATTACGATTTGGCTTCTTGAAAGTATTTCGAAATATTTCGGGAAAAGGATTTTTCAATTTTTGCATTCATTACGATTGGCTTCTTTTTTAGAAATTTTCGATCGATCTGGAACCTTCTGGAATTTTTACAGTTTATTTTACTTTTCTACAATTATCTAAACAAAGATTGTGGAAAATTAAAATAAAATATTGTAAAAATTGGACGATGCAATTTTTCATTTGGTGTTGGAATTTTATTTGATGAATCAAATTCGGAAACAAAAAAGTTCCCTGCGCTTCTGGAAACGTTTGGACTCGTCGATAAGCTTCTAGAATCCTCGAGACTAAAGTCAAGGCTTTCGCATTCCTTTGAACGCTTCTTCGACCCTTTAAAATTCACAGAGTGTTGTAGGAAATAAAATAATAACAAAATGTCTGTCGTTTCGGCGAAATTTTACTTTTTATAATCATTCAAAGAACTTTTAAAAGTATTTGACATCATTCTGGAAAGTCAAAAATTAGTTTGGAAAGTTTTTCAATTTAGATCATTCCAAGAACTTTTGGGAGCTAAAAATATAAAGATAATAATATAAAGATAATAATATAAAAATAATAATATAAAGATAATAATATAAAGATAATAATATAAAGATAATATAAAGATAATAATATAAAGATAATAATATAAAGATAATAATATAAAGATAATAATATAAAAATAATAATATAAAGATAATAATATAAAGATATAATAATATAAAGATAATATTAATAAATAGTTATGATTGATCACTTAACACCGAATTATCAATCGAAAGACTCTGTTAATAAATCAAAACAAATCCTGAGTAAAAACAATTGATGCGAAAACTACAATTGCATTTTAACGATAAAATTTATAGGTTAGTTTCCAACTTACGTAATTTCAGCGCATAATAAAATAAATACGTAATCCACTAATGTTCTGTTGTGCTCAGGGCCTATTATGAAAATGAAAACTAACCTCTCCAACCATGGCCATTTGACGTAATTTACTCCTTTCTATTAATTTCGTTATTCTTTGGCTCACTTTTGTAACAATTCGTCAAAAAACAGTCATAATAAATTTTGTAATGATCTTAACAAATATTGAAAAGTACGCAAGAGAGTCACGATTATAATATAAAATTACATAACTTGATATTATGTAATTTTATTATATTATGTAATTTGATATTATATAATCTTATATTATTTTATATTTATAAGTAAATTATAAGAATAAGTACCATATGAAATAAGGCATCAAGTGTTCAATGACATCTTTTGATTAATAACTATAATGATTAACAATTAAAATTAAAACTTCCGAGTCATTGGCCTCAACAATTTTTCTTTCTTTTTTATCATTGCTTGATTTAAAATTAATTTAAAACCTTCAAAAATTGCATTCTTAACCTTTATGCTGCCGGAGTTGGCCAAATCCAGCAATAAAGTCTAAATTGTTTCCGTTAAAAAACTTTCGGTAATCTACTAGTTAATTCAGAAATATGTTTTTCATTGTTAATTTAAAAATAACCCAATTCTTGAGACGACGATAGTCGAAACATATACTATAAAATTTGTAACATAACCTAGTTTGGCGTTTTGATGAAACATTCGTTTATTTAATATTCGTGAATTATTTATCACTAATTCAAAATTGGATGGCAATTTCTAAAAACTTGTTATTCTGAAATGAGTGTTTTCTAACAGACACCGTGAGATGAGTTCTTTTAATTAGCAACCAATTATAAATAATAACCAATAATTCATGCTGCATATCAACGACAACACGAGTGTCACCAATTTTTCTTTGCAACTAGCGCCTCTTCTGGCCGGAATTGTTGCCCTTCTATTCAAGTTTTCTATTTTCCATGCTTTTAATTTTCATATTCGAGTGTCATTGAGTAATATCGAGTTTTTCGAGGTTCGAGTTAAAATGGCTGCTTTCAATTCGAGATTTAATGCCCCGTCTTTTTTATAATAGGATTTCAAAACCATATTTATCAAGTTTTTCATTATATACAAAGATTTTTACATACACTGTAAAAAATTCGGGGAGTTAATGACCACCGGAGTTGCAAGTTAAATTTTTGGAGTTAATTATCAACTCAAAAAGGGAGTTAACTTAACCTCAAAGTGTCAAATATGACTTTCCGTTAATTGAGTTAATTGATATATTTTAATCACACTAAATATATTGCAATATAAAAAACTCCCTACGACTTAAAATAGAACATCACTTTTATCAAGTTTTGTCAACTCCTTTTTCTCTAACTCCCAAAGAGTGCGACTTTTATAGAATCCCCTGGGTAGTTAATTTTTAACTCTCTTTTTTTACAGTGTATGATTCTGCTGCCGTTGTTGGTAGTAACTTTCGGATTATTTGTTTCTTAAGTAATTAATTTAACGATTTCGAGATTTATATACAGTGCCGATGTTCTTCAAGTATTAGTAAAAAAGGTCGAAGTAAAAAAACCATTAGAGAACAAGAGTGATCAACGCTGAACAAAAACAGGGAAATAAAAATCAGGCTACGGCAATACAATTTCTGCGCCAAAGTTGGGTAGCTATTTTACCGTAACATACGTAGAGTGATATCGATTTAACAAAATTCTACCTTACGTTACCCAATAATGCTGCACTTACGGTTTGGTTTTTTTGAAAATCGTCGCATTTCATTCGTATTTTCATTCGTAATAACGCATGAAACCGTAAATCGCTAATCGTGAATGAGATTCTAGAAATCAAAGGTGGTTAAATGTTTCGTTTGAACGTCGACGCTTTCACTGTTCTTGTCACTCTTATAGGAAAAGCATGGGAGAGACAAGAACAGAATCAACGTCTCAAAGTCGACTCTGTCCTTGTCTCTCTTATGCTTTTCTTAAGGAGAGTCCAGAATTGTTGGTTTTAGGTTAGGTTTTCAACCCCGACGTGACACTTTCATTGTCCTTGTCACTCCAATGGTTTTCTATCTTCTAATGTATGTGTCATTGAACGAGCTGGAGAAATGTAGAAGAAAAATAAGAAGGTCTCTAAAGGTGCTTATGTACCTCTTCGTCACTGGGTAAGCAAAGGGCAATCATCTCTCTTACTCTTATGGTAATCATATAAGTTTCTCTCTTTGTCTACTGGTGTGATAAGAGTAAGAAAGATTGTTGCCCTTTGCTTGACTAGAGACGAAGAGGTATATAAGCACCTTTATAATAGAGAGTCGTGCACTTTGACCACTTTTCGGACATGGACAGCATCTTTGGACATGGGACAGCATCTTTGGACATGGGACAACATCTTTGGACATGTCCAAAGACGTCGTAAACCGTGGCGCACTGCTCTCTACTATTCGCATATTCATAGTCTCTAAAATTTCCTGCACTTGAGTGGAAAGCTCTTCTAGCAATGACGCAATTAGAGAAAGACGAATACAAAGACAAAGAAATAAAATGTCTCCCTACGCAAATTATTTTTTTCTTTCAACCATGAAATAGACCGAAATGAGCAATTCTCAAATGACCCCTTTACAAGCCCTGCGCGTCGTTTATCTCCTCTCTATTGAAATTAACACAGTGTATGACGATGATGCATGGGAAGAATTGGGGAAGAAGAGGGAGATAAGAAGAGTTTGAAAAGAGTAGCATAACAGAGTCAAGATTTATGCGTCTGCTGGATCCGGCAAAGAGTAATAACTCTAAGACGGGACGAGATGAGAAAGAATAGGAATAATGGAAGATCCGTGAAGCGCTTTGCCTCCACCCGGATCAGGCGCAAAACGCCCTTATTGACGTTTTGCTTCTGTGGTTGTTTACGCAATTGCACAATTGCTCGGCCCATCAGCCAAGTCCGTCCGAGTCCAAGGCGATTAAATGAAGAAAAAGAAGAAAAGGAGTGAGAGGGAGATGGATTTCGTCGGACGGGGTCGGTGCTCCACTTTTCTCTTGAAAGCGCCGCGTCCGAGGAGCGCGTTCATGCAAGATGAGTCAGTTCCTCGCGGGCACTGGCCTCGTGTTCATACCAGAGATGCAAGCAAGCAGAAAAAATAATCACAAAAAATCAACATGTGTGATTTAATTCCAGATTGGGCTTTATATTCTGATGCAACCGGTCTTGATGGATTTTTCTAAATTGAACTGCTTTTCTTGTATTCCCTTTTTGCTTTTGAATTGTTCTTTTTTATTTTAAATAAAACCATTGATTGTTCAGGTCTGACTTTCTTCACGACTAAAATATGTCGGGCCAATCTCGTGAGTAACACAGGTAGCGCTAACTTCATATTGAATTGAAACTTGAAGCGTGACTCGGTGGGCTTTTAACTAGCTTGAATTCTTTAGAGTGTCGGCAAGATTTAACGAGACGATTCGATCCCGAATCGAATTTTGTATCGGAGTGAAAGTCATTGCGACAGAAGATCGTTTAGATTTAGAGAACCGGTTCTCAATGACAATTTCAATGCAGGCTCTTGGAAAAATGTCAGGGCATGCTTATTTTGATGACAAAGAAAAGCATCTCAAGTATCGTGCATTTTCGTCTGCTCTGCGCAGAACATTTTTGTCCACTTGCGCAATACGTTTCTACTGCTTCTGCGCAGAACTTTTTTCTCAACTTGCGCAATACGTTTCTACTGCTTCTGCGCAGTACAATTGCGTAACCTTCTTCTTCTAGGTTATGTGGTCTTTATCTGCAATTTTGGCCATCTTTGCTGATGGAATAAATCTCGTCATTCGAGGTGGCTCGAGGGGAATTGTGAAAACAAGTCCCTTTATGATACGTTGTGACTAAGCAGTAAGAAAAACACTAGACTGTCTGATACTTTAACAGAGGCTGGGTTAAATTAAGGGGTTTAATTTCTGTGGAGACACGCTTTAGGTCTGGATCTGACGTTTCCTAATCGTGGCTTAATTTCTAGCAGCTGAGCCGAGCCCGTACAATGCCCAGCATTCATGCACATTACGTTCGTTATGTGTATGTGTGTGGTAGTGTGAGATTAAAGGGCGCCGACTTCGTGTGAGGCTTCTATACTAATAATACCGAGAGGTACTATTGCAGGGTGAAGATGCTTGTACGTGGCGGAGGGAATCGAATCCATGGTCGTTCGCACAATACCCTGGATTCATCGATCCCTTCCCTCAGTCACTTCTTTTCAACTTTTATTTTCAAGAGAAACACTAAATATTGTTACTAAGATATGTTTTCCCCTCTAAAGCCAAACCATCCGCTCCGTAAATCCAAAAATCCCGTTGATCTTTCAGTCATGAACCTTTATTCCCCATCCTCAATTTTCGATCCCAATGATTTCTGTTCCTCAATTTTTTGATGCGAATAATTCATGTTGCTCAATTTTTTTATGCGAATAATTCCTGTTCCTCAATTTTTTGATGCGACTAATTCCTGTTCCTCAATTTTTGATGCGAATAATTCCTGTTCCTCTTGATCCAAACAATGTCTGAACCTCAATTTCTTAATTATTGATTCAAACAATTACTCAATTGATCCGAAACGAGAATGATTTTTCTTTGACTTCCTAATCATCAATTCAAAATAAGGAAATAATTGTGAATTTGACGAAATAATTCCGGATGAGGGTATTCCACCGATTTGAATAATTATCGGATAACCCTGATTGTAAATTTCCAGTTTGGATAATTGTTTGTCTAATTCGAGATTAGACTTTCCTGGATCGAAATTGATCCGATTCTTTGTTTACCAACAAAAGGAGCAAGTGGATGTGAAAAGTCTCTTTGGTTTTGAGGAATGGTGTAATAAATTCGGCAGGTGGCAAAGATGAAAGTAGATGCGACCTGCGGGTTCGGTAGCCCGTGAAAAATTTGGGCAATAGAGAGTTTATCCCGAAAGGGATTTCCAAGTAGCCGCGCGAATTTGCTGGAAAGCAAAATAAGTGAGCAAAGGTAGCCGAAAGTTCCAAGTCGGCTCGAAATAGGGGGTTCCTTTCATCCTGGCTAGGGATACACGCCCTCTACCATTGGTCGAATGTCTTCGATCTTCGTTCTTACAGGGCCCCATACCTAGCGGCTTGTATACCTACCTGACTGGAGGCCCCAAGAACCGGCTTCCATGGCCTCACGTCTCTCCCCTCTTGTCCTCAAATGCGCGTCTCAATCGTCTTCTGACGTTGATAGCTTCATCCACCAACAGGAAACGAAAAATTCGATTTTGCCATGTAACGTTACGAGGATGCCGCATCAGGAAGCGGTTCTTCTTTCAACACCTAACAAGGTCAAGGATAAGGTCAATCTTTTTGTCTTCATCAATGGCCCGAGAGTTTGCTACTGGTCGAGAATTCTTCGCCAATTTTATCCTCAATGAACATCAAGGAACCTGACAATTGTTTGGTACACCTATTGTTACGACAATTTACTACCGAATAGACATTGCGATTATAATTTCAAATAAACATTCTGGGTAACGTAGAGTAACATTCAAGGGTGATCCACATTCAATACTATTCTTTCATTAAATGGCAATATTCAAAGGGGATGATAAGCGTCAAGAGGTAAAATCTCCACATTTGGGTCCAAAATGGACTTTCCATCAAGAGAACAGATTTTCGCAGAAACATGAAAAAGAAACAGACACTGTGGATGGTCTCGTGATGGAGAGGAAGCGAGACACGTGAACGATCAGACATGTTTTGGAGAAGGAAAGAGAGAGGACCAGCGATAGAGAGGTCTTTCCCGTAAGTGGTCGTGGGTCTTATGGGGTTTCTCGAGGTGGGTAGTATCTACATATTACAACCTCGTGAGTGGGACCACCTCCGTTGACATAAGATCCTGTTATGCTGTCTGTTATCTGAGCGCAGTCTCAGTTTTGCCATAAAGTACATTAAAAGGACGAAAAACATTCAGAGGACAAACGGCATGTAGGGAACAAAAAAACTTTCAGATAATCAACGTAAATTCCTTCAGATCCAGGGAAATTGTGAATTCATTCCCTTGAAGACATTGTGGCACAGCAAACAACAACTTAGAATAAGTCCATTCGAGTTTATCGATAATATTTTTGCCTTTGTCGCGTGTTGCAATGTGATAAAGATTGCGCGGTTGATTAAATTTCATCCAACAGGATGAGTTTGAAACCATAGTCGGACGATGTACTTTGTAGATGATGAACATCCTTGTTCCTTTTAGATTCTACAATGTAATAATCATTCCTTTACTCGATGACTCAGCAACTTTGTGCCAGTAATTGGCTCCCCAGTAGCAGAAACCTTCGAGAAAAAAAGTTTAATCATAATTGGGATTGCAGAATTGAAACCGAAATTGGAACCATAAGGTTTGAGATTAAATGCGTTGGTGCAAATTGAGATAACAATTCGATCATAAATTAATCTTGATCTTTCCTTCTTAGCTTCTAGATCAAAAATAGAAAAATTCGCTGCGTAAAATTTTTTTATTCAATTTTTTGACTACATGTGATTAATTCCTGTACAATTCCCGTAACGTTGTAATATTCCCGTACTATTTTTGTACAATTCCTGTACCATTGCTGTAAAATTCTCGTACCATTGCTATATGATTCCCGAACCGCTTCTGCACAATTCCCATACCACTGCTGTCCCATTCCTGAACATCTTCTGTACGATTTCCGCTGCTCCCGTAGCCTGGTCACCCTTTCGTTTCTTTGATCATTAATGAAGATGACTAAATGGAATGACGGTAACTAAACATGAAATGGGGTCTAACTGAAAAATGTATTAAAACGGAATGTAGAATTATTAGTACGAGAAAAAGTAGAGGACCGTCGAGATTGTTTGTCCCTTGACAGTTGAGTGCCCAAGGAATTCGATCAAGCAAATCGATTATGATGATCGATTAGGCAACGAGGACAACTTTTTGTTGCGGAGAGTGCTAAAGTTCCGGCATCATATCAGAAAAAATGGCAAAGGTTGAGGAAGGTGATACGAGTTTAGTGCCATGTGGTCAACGGGATAGGGCCTCAAGCATAAGGTTACCCGAGCTGCTCGAAACTCGTACGTCCGCAGAGTTAATTGGCTGGAAAACCGTCGCTATCCGATACCCGGCTACCGTTTCACGATACACGTATAATTCAGATTTTCATTTAGAATAGGAGTCTAAAAGTCTAATCTGGAAATACAGTTAGTCTGCTGTATTTAGTTAGACTCTAGTCTTCAATTTAATCTTCCAATTAGTCGTCTTCAGGCATCTATTTTAGTTTTCGGACTCAGTCTTCTAGGCTTCACTCCTAACTCGAGAAACTGTTACTCTCTTAGAGAAGGAGTTAAGGAACTGATCTTCTTTCAAAAGAGATTGTTCTCTTCTCAAAAGAGACTGCTCTCTTCTCGCCCCCTCCTTTTTTCTCTTGAGGAATCTTGGCTTTACCCAATCTTTCATCGCAGCTCTTTCTCTCGGAGTCTCTCGACTCTTTCCTTCTAGACGAGAGATAGGTATTGTTGCGGGTGGTCTACTGAGCACATTGTCAGAGTGACCACCAGGTAGTATGCAACGTTGCCGCTCGCAATGTTGCCCACTCTCCTTCCCCTCATTTCACTCCTTGCCTCTCTCTCATTCTTTCGTCATACCTTGGCTCTCCTTTTAAACCTCGATCGCGTGTCTACAAGGCCCTATGACTCTTGTGAAGCTGTATCAGCTCCGTGGACCCCATAAAACAACCTCTAATAAAATAATAAAGGAAGATGCCAGAGAGAGATTAAGAGATTGCTCGATACTTATGATGCTCAACTGATTTTCTCAACTCGCTGGGTACTAAATTCTTACTGCAGACCCAAGCCTCATACCCAGCTCATTACCCTAGGTGCTGTTTAGCCTCGTCATTAAAATAGCAATACCCACCAATAAATAGTCATAATCCTTAAGTAGCTATGATTACTTTATGTCCGTAACCATCACTTTATATCATCATACCCATCAATCTGTATTAATTACCTTCATTTGGAGTCAACAATTTTGGCATCTACAATTTCCGTATCGACAATTAAGGTATCAACGATTTCCGTATCGACAATTAAGGTATCAACAATTTCCGTATCGACAATTAAGGTATCAACAATTTTCGTATCGACAATTAAGGTATCAACAATTTCCGTATCGACAATTAAGGTCCAAACTTTGATACCAAACTTGTTGATTTGCGGTTGTTGATCAAACAAACTTGTTGATTTAAACTTGTATCAACAAGTTTGGTATCAACTATTTGGGTAGCGACAATTATATATCCGCAATTTAGGTGTCCACAATTTTGGTGTTCATACAGGATTACCTAATATTTATCAATTGGTATTACTAACATTGATTCGGTATCAATTTGGTATTTATTAGGACACATAAATTCTCACATTAGAAATCATTATCAATTTAATATCAATGTTCTTAATACGTTGCTAATACCCACATCATTATCAATTTAATATCAATGTTTTTAATGTGCTTAATTAATTGTTTGCTAATTAGTTAGATTAAATAAACATCAATGTATTTCAGGGAAAGGCGGAAGGTGAGAAATCGAAAATTTGGTTCCGGGCCTACTTTCAAAAGGAGCTGAGTCAACTGGGGAAGTTCGAACACAAACATGCGGGCAAGGTCATTTTCCTTGCGATTGTGGCGCTGACAGTTTTCTTTGTAGGCATTAAATCCAGTCAGATTCACCACAAGGTCGAAAAGCTATGGATACCAGGTAAGTGTTTCGAAATAGCTTTTATAAAATTTATGTAAACATGCGACGCATCTTTGTACAGCACCTCGTCTCATGATCTTTCCGAATGTCTTTCCAATCAAAATAGTTTCCATCATCTTTCCGAATTTCTTTCCAATCAAAATAGTTTTTATCATCTTTCCGAATTTCTTTCCAATCAAAATAGTTTTTATCATCTTTCCGAATGTCTTTCCAATCAAAATAGTTTCCAATCTGAATCAATTGCTACAAGTATTTGGTTCAGATACACTACTACTTCTGATGTACTACAACTATTCAGTCCTAGTTGGTTACATTTAGAACTTTGAAGCATCCTAATTATATCACAGTGACACGATCCCTGACAGTTTGGTTATTTGCAAAACAGTATTAATTTGTTCCGAAACTCGACATGAATCAGAGTATTTCAGGAAAATAATTCCTTTGATCTTCTCTTGGAACGAGTGCCACACTATTTTCACTGCCTTTACCCACTTCCTTAGATCTTAATCTGGAAATGTATTTCTGGTCATCCCTAAATGTTTGCGATGTTTCCAAAGGATAATGAACAATTGAGATAGTGGACAATGTTTGGGATGATTCCAAAGGATAATAAACAATTGAGATAGAGGACAATGTTTCGGATGACTCCAAAGGATAATGAACAATTGAGATAGAGGACAATGTTTCGGATGACTCCAAAGGATAATGAACAATTGAGATAGTAGACAATGTTTGAGATGATGCCAAAGATCATAAACAATTGAGATAGTGGACAATGTTTTAGATCATTCGAAAGGATAATGAGCAATAGAGATAGTGGACAATGTTTGGGATGCTTCCAAAGGACAATGAACAATTGAGATAGTGGACAATGTTTGGGATGATTCCAAAGGATAATGAACAATTGAGATAGAGGACAATGTTTCGGATGACTCCAAAGGATAATGAACAATTGAGATAGTGGACAATGTTTGGGATGATTCCAAATGATAATGAACAATTGAGATAATGGACAATGTTTAGGATGATTCCAAAGGTTAATTAACAATTGAGATAGCCGACAATGTTTAGGATGATTTCAAAGGATAATCAACAATTGAAATAGTAGACAATGTTTGAGATGATGCCAAAGATCATGAACAATTGAGATAGTGGACAATATTTGAGATGATGCCAAAGATCATAAACAATTGAGATAGTGGACAATGTTTAGGATGATTCGAAAGGATAATGAGCAATGGAGATAATCGACAATGTTGTGGGCATGAACATCATTATGATGATCAAACAATTTTTGGCGATTCCAAAAGTTCGTTGTGTTTAGCAAAGGGATATCAACAGAGATGGATATTTTAACAGAGGTAGATGTATCAACAGAGGTGGATAGGTTGAAAGAGGTAAAGATGGGTAATTGAAGATCATGTTTGACCTCGGGTTGGTTAAGGAAACTACGTCTGGACCTAATGGCGCCTGTCAGTCAACGGAACTGAAGGTACGAAGCTGTGCGTGCCTTGAAGATGTATTCCTGGTAGCACAGGGAAAACACATTAAGAGAAAAAGAAGCGGAAGACACTGAAGAGTGGGAGGACCAAGAACAGGGAGAAGAGCGACGCGACAAAAAGAACATGGTCGTACGAAACCCCTTTATACCAGTACATTAGTTGCTCGTTGGGTGGCCCTCTATATTTATCTGCGGCTTGATGTTAATTCAAAAGCTCGTTGCAACATACACCAACCTACGTACTCTTGCATTCACTCAGAGAGGTACGTTCAGGAATCTGACCGTTAAGATTTTGCAAGAATCTCGACAGGAAACTGCATCTTATCGATGATTTTTCCCGGCTCGTTGCCTTAGAAATAATTAATGGGGATACCGATTGACCAGTTAGCGTATTAGTTTTTATATCTTTTAACGATTACAAGCTTCTTGGCGTTTTGTTCCTTTTCCTTTTCTAGGCCTTCTTCTGCGCCGCTAATGGGTTCCACAAGTTTAAGTGACTAATTGCCAGTGTTGTGAATTATAAAAACTTCTGGGAAGTTTGCATTTTGAAGAATTGTTATCGGAATGAATGGGTCTTTGTCAAGTGTCCGTTCTCGGACGTGAGGCGATATTAATCCAAGTTGTGCGTGCCTAGATCGGCACCGGATATCCGTGAGGTGACTGTACGAGGATGCGGGCTCCCTGTTCTCATCGTATCCTTTAAAATTGCTGGCGAAATTATTACACTGACTATAAAGTTTGCCATCTCGAGACCGTCTCAAGACGCACACGATCTTCTTATTTACTGACATTTCCGCCCTCAAGGGTCCCTCTGCATTCCCCGACTCAAAGAGATTAACTTTCAATTTTACCTCTTGAAATGTTCGTTTACTTCAAGTTAATTGGGGTCCTGGCTGCACGCAATGGCTTTTCTCTGGCATTTAAAAAAAGTACCATTCAATGGTATTAAATTTGTATTTTCAATGGATTGGATATTTTCAGTGGTTTCTGGAAATTGGAATTGTCTTCAATGGTATTGGAACGGTATTTTCGGTACGGTTTTTATTACTTGTACTCTAGAATTTCCGTCCTTGTTTTTCCTTGTGAGTTGTGAATTTTGCAGGGACAGGGGGGAGTGAGATAGCTCAATTTACAAAACACCGCGCACCAGATGTGAATGACACGCGGCGATATCTTTCTCCTTCCTGGACATCCGCATACAAGCCAAGGCCTGACTTCTTCGATGCAGAGAGAGAATGAGATGAAGAGAGAAGGAAAAAGAGAGAGAGTAGCCTCCGATCTCCTTTACCTTCACAAGAGTCCACAATGTACAGGCAATTCCAAGAACAGCAGCCGAGCCTTTCCATCAAACGCAACACGCACTCTTTAAGCATTTCGTTTATCCAGCGATCCTCATTTCACGTTTTATTAATACTGAAAAATTTAAGTCTCCCTGAAGGATAAAACATTCCAGAAGTCTCGACACCAAAAATATTAGCTTGCCACCAAAAATATTAGTTTGACACCAAAAATATTAGCTTGACACCAAAAATATTAGTTTGGCACCAAAAATATTAGCTTGAAACCAAAAATACTATCTTGACACAAAAAGAAGAATTCGCAACGCATTTAATCTTCTTAACCTCTTAAATACAGATACACACGATTTTTTGCGCGTCTTTTTGTCACTCTTACAGTAGAATTAATTATTTTCCAAATATGCTTGACAATCAGTCTCTTCTTTTATTAGCAATTTGTAGATGACAGATTTTGCAAGTGATTTCAATTTTTTAAAATGTTTGCTTGGAAAAAAGTGCTAACAGAGGTTAGGTTTACCTTTACGACCACAAGGCGCGACCAAGGGAAACTTTAAGGCTGACCCCCACAGTTTAATCATCGAACGTAGGTAGATGTCAAACATAACTGTGACAGGGTTGGATAGGTGGCACATGTTTTCTCTCTGTCCTTTTTTATTTCATGAAACCCGCGTCCCAGAACTGCTTTCTTCTTGGCGTTTTATATCTAGGCGATGAGTGAAAAAGAGATGCAAATATACGTTTGTCATTTGCGCACTCACGGCCTAGTGATAAAACGCTAAGAAAAGCACAGTCATGCGACACGAGCCTGAGGCTTAATACACAGTCACACGTTGCGCAAACTGTCAAACATCAAAAAATGTTTCCCATGAAACCTGAGGAGATTTGATTAGTCGATTTTGGAAACTTGTCCAACTGCGAACCAATTCTCGTCCACGTGTGAGCATCGAACGCAAATCATGAAAGTGAAAACGATATCTTTTGTCTCTCATGACGTTTTACATTCGAGGCTTCTTGCCTTCCAAAACGTTACTAGACAAATATCAGTTTGCGTGTCACCTTCTAGGTTGCTTCATTCTATGCCTATGAGAGATGTTAAGGCACGAAATAAAGCAACATAGAAAACGACACGCAAAGTCGGAATTTGTCTAGTAACCTTTTGGAAGGCATATATGTCCCCGACTATACAGTCCCGGCTATTGATGCCTTCTTTTTTTCCACTAGAAATTTCTACTCGGTGAGTTTCTTTCTATCTAGCTTTATTCAATGTCCATAAGAAATGTTAAGGCATAGAATGAAATTACATAGAGAGAAACTCGCTGAGTAGAAATTTTCTAGTGGAAAAAAGGAAGGCATTAATGATCGGAAATGTACAAATTTTTCGTAAAATTCGTACTGTTTTTCTCACATTGTTACAAACATTCCTTGAATGACACAAATGTTTGAAAATACCGCCATAGAAATTAGAAACAAGAATGATGCTTAAATTTGAAGGAGGATCCCTTTTTAAAGAGTTTTTTTTTCAAGAGGTTTGAGTTTAATTTATCTTCCTTTAGAAAAGTAAAATTTGAATTGGCCTGTAGAGAAGGAAGAGAGTCGGTAAGATGAAGATGGAGAGAGGACGAAGGCACGATCGTGCACGAGGGCCGGCAGACTGCTTACATCTTCATTAAGCCCCTATGCCTCTGTGAGCAAAACAGAGAGAGATAAAGAGAGAGAAAGAAGGAAGAAGAAAAAGATAAAAAAGATGGAGAAAAGTAGATAGAGTGAGAAAGAGAAGAGAGGATCGAGTGAGAAAAGAAGATAGAGTGAGACAGAGAAAAGAAGGTAGAGTGAGACAGAGAAAAGAAGGTAGAGTGAGACAGAGAAAAGAAGGTAGAGTGAGACAGAGAAAAGAAGATAGAGTGAGAAAGAGAAAAGAAGATAGAGTGAGACAGAGAAAAGAAGATAGAGTAAGACAGGGAGAGACAGAAATGTAGAGGGAGTGAGTGAAAAGAAGATAGAGTGAGAGAAAGAGATTAAAAAAGGAGGATGAGGCGAGTTGAAGAGAGAGAAGGCTAAAGAGAGGAGAAAAATAAAACAGCAAAGGGGAGCCCCGTAAGACCCCAACGGGGATAAGAGAGTCAGAAGACCGTCTTCGTCCAAAGACCCACCGGGAATCTGCTGTTGTTGCACCGACGGACGGACAGACGGCCGCATAAACAGAGGATCTCATCTCCTGTTTACTCGAATACAATTGTCAGAAAGCACACCGATACCGGTCTCTCTGATACGTGTCAGTTTGTTTTTCACTCTAAGGTCGTCTTACGACTTCTAAAGGCATGCGTAAATATTTTGCTCAGTCGATGCTTACAAATTCGTAAATACGCTCATTCATAAATACTGATTCATCTTTTTATAAATTGCTCGAAATAGTAAATAACTGAAAATATCATGATTAAAAGTTGCAAGAGAAAAAAAACAGAAGATGTGTCTCATTCTTCCTGTTTGTGATTAAATTTCTTTTAACTTAATTCTCAATTAAATAGA
>WNHD01006596.1:0-22772 GCA_011057455.1 Ganaspis sp. Gsp50 | reverse complement strand
AATCAACCCTTATTAGTCATTGAATAATTTCGATCTCGTCGACATACTGGCCACTTTGAACGACTGGCGTTCAACATTAATTTAATCGACTGGCAATGGAGACAATGTTTTTAAGCCACGCCTATACAATCCATCCTTGGTCCTTACATCTACCACGCGTCCAACTCCATCTTGTCCCGGATAAAGTTTGACAATCCTTCCCAACATCCACCTGAGTGGTGTCAAATTTTCTTCTCTCAGCATTACAAGCTTACCGATTTCTACCTTTGAACTTCCCGAGTGCCATTTGTTTTTTACCGTAATTTCATTTAAGTATTCTGTGTGCCAACTTTTCCAGAAGTCAAGTTTAATTTTTTGGATGTGCTGCCACACAGAAAGTCGATTAATTTTAACATTGGAATAATCCACTGATGGGACCGTTTGGAAGGATTGTCCTATCAAAAAATGTCCCGGAGTCAGGGCCATTAGATTACTAGGATCCGCAGACATTGGCGTAAGAGGCCGAGAATTTAATACCGCTTCTATTTCGCAAAGTAGTGTTTCAAACTCTTCGTAACATAACAATGTTTCTCCAATCGTGCGCTTCAAATGATGCTTGAAGGACTTTACCGCCGACTCCCACATGCCTCCAAAATGCGGAGTACTCGGCGGAATAAAGTACCATTCTATTTTCTCATTTGTTAATTCCATCATAATTCTTTCTTGAACCTTTTGCGACTTTAGCCAGCTGTAAAGCTCCTCAAGCTCATTTTTTGCGCCCTTAAAGTTCGTTGCGTTATCAGAATATAATGCTTTACATTTTCCTCTTCGTACAAAAAATCTCCGTAAACATCCTAAAAATGCATCGGTAGTCAAATCAGTCACCATTTCCAGGTGAATTGCTTTGGTGACCATACATACGAATACCGCGACATAAAGTTTTACCTTCTTCTGATATCGGTATTTTTTTTCTTTAATATAAAAATGGCCGCAATAATCTACACCAACGTTTTCGAACGGTCTCGCTGGGTTTACACTGACTTCCGGTAAATTTCCCATTGTATAGGAAAATTCTTGTAGATTAGATTTTGAACAACGCACGCATCCAAAGATCGAATTTTTTACAGCACTTCTCCCGTCTACAATCCAATATCTATTTCGAAGAGAATACAATGTGCTATTCGTCCCAGAATGCAAACCACTCACATGGTACTCTCGAATCAACAGGTATGTCACAGGATGATTTTTAGGAAGGATTATAGGATGTTTTTGGTTATAATTCAGCCCCGAATGCGTAAGTCGACCTCTAACTCTCAGCAAGCCCTCCTCCATCACTGGACCCAGACGAATCAGTTTGCATTTTCTTGGAACTTCTTCATTCCTTGACAATTCCTTGATTTCCTCTTTAAAGACCTCACGTTGCGTAAGTATCAGAATTCTGCTTTCAGCTGCTAAGAATTCTGTTACTGAAAGTGTTTTTGATTTTTTCTTTCTTTTTTGCATCGTAAAAGACGCAGACAGTAGGCTACTACTCGCACTAACATCGTCCAAGATGAAAAACGTTCGGCTAATTTAAATCTACTGCATGTCTTAACTGTTAAGGTCTTGACTGATTTCCTTTCTAGTATTTCCACCTTCTTCCATTCTTGTGCAGGCCATGATGATTCAGCTTGCTTCAACCAGTACGGGCTCTCTGTCCACAGATTATTTTTTATAAATTCAACAGGTAACAGCGAGATGAAATCCGATGGATTTTCCTTGGTCGGAACGTGTGACCAAGGACGTGTGATCTTCGCTACGTGTGACCTCTTGGATTTCTGCAATTCTATTAGCTACGAAGGTTTTCAGTTCATGCGAGGGTGTATTTATCCAGCTAAGTACTATTGTTGAGTCAGTCCAGAAAGTAACTCGTGATATAGGCATTTTTAAAGCATCTCTTGCAGTCTTGTACAATCTGACCAACAAAACGGCTGCGCATAATTCCAATCGTGGTATCGTGACGTGATGCAATGGTGCAACGCGAGACTTGGAACACAGCAGTAAACTTCGATGATTTTCGCCCTTTTGTCACCCTCAAGTAGAGACACGCTCCGTACGCCTTCTCACTTGCGTCGGAGAATCCGTGAAGTTGGACGACCTCGCCTGGTTCGTAGCGTACCGTTCTTGGAGTTGACCACTGATTTAATTGTTCCAGCTGTTTGGTATATTCCTTCCAGGAATCCGACACATCAAGAAGGACTGGATCATCCCAATTCAATTTTTGTTTCCAAAGATCCTGCAGACGAACTTTTGCACATACTGTCACAGGAGAGATCAACCCAAGCAGGTCATACAATTGTGCAACTCTCGACAGAATAGTCCTTTTGGAAATTAGCTGATCCTCCGCAGAATCATGAACCTCGAACAAAAGTGTATCTTTTTCAGAGTTCCAGCACACTCCTAACATCCGTGAAGTAGTCTGCTCCTTATTTAGGTTCACTCGCATGTTAATCAAACTATTCGGCAGATCCTTGATCAACTCGTGATTATTAGACGTCTATTTGGATAATTGGAGACCTGCAGAACTAGTGGCAGCAATCATCTCATCTCGTATTAGCTTAGCCTCTTCCAAGGTCTCTGTCCCCGTTAGCATGTCATCAACGATGAAGTCTTCTCGTAATATTGTCGCCGCTCTTAAAAATCTTTGACTCTCGTCATCAGCTAATTGTTTCAGGCAACGAACAGCAAGGAATGGAGCTGCCGAAGTGCCATATGTAATCGTGTTCAGTTCATAAGTGATCACAGGTTCCGTCGGCTTGAATCTCCACAGGATTTTTTGATATTTTCGATCAGATGGATCCACCCAAAACTGACGAAACATCTTCTCAACATCAGCTCCGAGAACTATTGGATGTTTACGAAACCGTAGCATTATCTCGAAGATTCCATCCTGTATTGTAGGTCACGTCATCATCACGTCGTTCAGCGAAACTCCGGTGGTGGATTTCGCTGAAGCGTCAAACACTACCCTTAGCTTAGTTGTTAAGCTCTCTTCACGTACCACCGGTTGATGAGGGATGAAGTAACCTTCATCTCTGTTTGACTTTGCAGGTTGCATATGACCCAAATCCAAGTAGGCCTTCATGAACTGGTGGTATTGAATTTTTAGATCTTGATTGCGTTCCAACCTTTTTTCCAACGTGAAGAATCTTTTAGCTGCGAACTCAAATGAAGAACCCAATTCCGGAAGCCTTCCGGTAAATGCTAAACGAACCATGTATTTACCTTCATTAACTCTCTGAACATGAGCTAAAAAAATGCTCTTCACAAGATCTTTCCTCCTCAGACTTATGATCTCTTTCTTCGATATTCTCCAACTTCCAAAATCGTTCCACTTGTTCCGAGAGTGCATCTCGTACAACATGACATCTCAATCTTGAATCAATTCTTGGAGTTGACACCTTTCCAACTACTATCCAGCCAAGTCTTGTACTCTGCAACTGAAGACGTGGTACTGCCAAGGGAATCCTGTCACTCTGCAACAATTCATAGAACAACTCCCCCCCCCCAACCAAGGCATCAATTTTTCCAGGTATATGGAAGGAAGGATCGGACAATTGAAAGTGATCAGGAATGCATAATTTGTCTTTATTTATAGAAAAGTTAGGAAGGTGACTCGTAATTTGTGGAAGTACCATGAAAGCTAGTTTACCTGCGTAACCTGAATTCAGTGACTTGAAATTTACCACCACCCATTCTCCACTTTTAAATATGTTGCTACTAACACCTTCAATCGACGAATTAAATTTCTGTCTTTTTAACTTTAATCTAGTCGCGCATTCTTCCGTAATTAAATTGGGCTGTGAGCCACTATCAAGCAAGATTCGACATGAGTGCAAGTTTCCCAATGTATCAAACAAACCTATTTTAGCTGTCGACAATAAAACTTGTGACGCATCTAACACATGCATATTTTTTACATTTTTAGAATTTTCAGCCTTTTGTGTATTTACCGGTTCTCGATCCACGTGCAACAACGTGTGATGCTTTTTACCACAAAGCGTACAATTACTACTCTTAAAATCACCAATCATATGGTTTCGTCTAAAACAATTAAAACATAAACCCTTTCTTTTTACGGTTTGAATTTTTTCATCTGAAGACAATTTTGCAAACTCTTTACAATATTGAATATAATGATTTTCATTACAAACGGGACAATAAGTAATATTCTGCGTGTTTACAAAAGTCTTGCTTGAATTCCTTCTAGTATTATAAGAGTGCGAACCCCCACCAGCTTCCGACTTCTGAGTCACATTTCGATTAATATTTTCATTTCTAATAGTTTCCAATATTTCACATCTTGATTTTAGGAATTTACTTAATTTCTGAAAAGTAGGCATCGCCGTTCCCTTCACCGATTTCTCCCATTCAGTTCGAGTATCTTTGTCCAATTTGCTTACAATCAAACAAATTAAGGGCGTGTCCCACTCACCAGTGGGCTGGCCCAACACCGTTAATGCTCGTATGTGTCTAAACATTGAGTCAACTAAATCTCGCAAATTGAACGAAGAATCTTTATTCGCGCAAGGTAGATCACAAATCGATTGCATATGGCTCTGAATAATGATACGTTCATTATTATATCTTTCGTTTAATAATTCCCAAGCCACGTCATAATTACTTTCGGAAGTTGACAGATTATCAATTATCTTTGCCGCGTTATCTTTTACATAGGATCTTAAATATCTCAATTTTTGAATTTTTGGAATTGATGCATCTTCATGAATTAGAGCATTAAAAGCATCTTTAAATTCCAACCATTCTCTAATATCTCCCTTAAAAATGGGCAAATCTAATTTCGGCAAAGGGAAGTGCGAACCCATACTCGGAACACGACTGTTTCTCGAAGTCGCAAGCCCGCGCAAGGTTTCCAGCTTGTTTTGTTGTTGAGCCAAAAGCTCAGCTTCTAGTTGCGCGATGCGCTCACAATTGGTATTTGTCGATTTCGCGTTCTGTTGCTCTTGAATTAATTTTGAGTCAAATGCACAATAATGAAAGTAACAATTTTCAAATTCAGTACGCTCTAATTCGCGATTCGGATTGGGTACTAATATTTCTAATTGAGTTTGAGCCTTATCATATATTTCCCACGTTTCTTCTACTTTTAACAACCGTAATTTAAGTTCCTCTAATTCTGTAGACTTTTCAGCTACATATTTGTCTAAGTACGTTTTAAATTTAGTTAATCGTGTTTTGCAATTCGTCCTTGTTTGTCTTAATACTTCTAATACCTCAGTCATCGTGATTTGTTATTCTCGATATTAATACAATGTACACAATTAATAACAATTTTATATTGATTTGATAGTCTTACTCAGGTGTTGTCGTCTTCTTTTGACCTTCAACCGTTTTCCTAGTGTTTGAAGCTTCGAAGAAACGCCTAAAATTTTCCGTTACTTTCCTTGAATTTCGTTTTCTTCTCCTTGAATTTGGTTGCAATCCTTTTTTCCGTTGATAAAACGCCAAAATTTTATTGTTCGTCTGTGAGTCGTGATCTATTAACAACACTCGTTATTGCTACACCGTTTGCACTATTTCAAGTTTGTTCACTAGTCTTTCAAATTACATAGTTTTTTAGTTTTCACAGTTTATTAATTATTTTGTGGAAAAAATCCGGCTCGAAGGACCATGAAAACGCGTGCAAGCCTTGAAACTATATTTTGTAAAAATGTTTATTCTTGTTAGTTAAACTGATAATTAGGAGTTTTTTGAGCGATTAATTAAACAAACCACTATTCAACGAGAATTAACAATTTTATTTTCAGATTTGTGAAGTTTACATTGAGTGTTAGATCACGACTGACCTTCGTCAAATTTTCAAATTGTATTGCTCACCCGAGCTGACTGAAGGATCTGCAATCAAGCAGGTCGATATATTGGTTTCACAGCCACGATCTCTGAGAGCGGAGACGACGCGACTGCTCGTGACTCGTCTGGCTGGAGTATGCTCTCTACGGTGCGCCAGAGAATTGCGTGTGAGCTCGGAAGCTCGTCTGTTCGAATATTTTGACAGGTTGAGGTTAGACGACAGTGTCTAAATCTCTTTTTATTTTAATAAAGTAAATAATTTCTATTTTTATTTTATGTTGTAGTGAATTTAAAATAGTAACGAAACGAGGTTCGGTACAAACTGCCACCACGAAGGACCAACCGCAATAAACCGGGGTGGACGGACGGAAGGCAGTGCCCATCGCCCATCCACGGGCCATTCCGGTTTCCCATGGTAACCATTATACTCGGCTTGAGTCTGGCGCAAGCCTTACCGCCTCGAGACCACTATATAAGAAAGGAAATGCATAAAGGGTAGAAAAAGAGAGAAAAAGTACCCCTTCTACTCCCCACACAAGACGTGGGGTCCCGGGATTGGGACCGGCATGGCGTAGTTTATAGATGCTAACAAAAAGAAATGTATAAGTCAATAAACTCCAAATGTTCTTACATTTCTTTCTGTATTTGGTTAGCGATTTGGCATTTTTCTTTAGCGTACATTTGGAACATTCGCTAAAAAGTCGAGTTATGTTTACTTTTCTTAATCCTTATTTTCGTTTTAAAAATACTTGCTTATTATTTAAAGGAAAGCACAAACGGAAAAGGTTAGTCATTATTAGTTTACTTTTTTGTGGCTTAGCAGTTCAACTTTTAAAAAGGGCATAAACGATCCCACAAATAAAAACAAATTTAAATTTAATTTTCTTTAAATTCTAAATTTGTCATCTTGGTGCCTCCAACAATCATAAGAATGTTTAATTTTTAAAATCAATATTTTTCTGGTAACTCTCCCGAACCCGTCCGGAGGGCCCTCGTGTAAATTCCCATGGAAGCTGGCACGGAGGACTGGCAGAATTGCCAATACCCCATGAACTCGGATGCAGGGCCGCCATCCGAGATTAATATATTTTTAAAAAAATTGCCGCCCTATGAGCAGTTACCGACGGTCGGTAACTGTCCCAAACCCGTCCGGAGGGCCCTCGTGCGAGTTCCCATGAAAACTGGCCTAACAATTGCCAAAAGAAATTAGAACGATTGCTCTTAATGAAGCAATGTTGACTTTTCTCGGTCTAATTTTCGTAAATTTGTCCTGGTAGTATGTAATAGATCTCAAGAAAATATTTGAGGAATGAGACCGAGAAAAGTCAATAATTTCTCCATTAGTAGCAATTGTTTTAATTCCTTTTGGCAATTGTTGTGGCATGTTAATGAAACAAATTTATGCTTTTAACCATTTTTTTGGAGCACTAGTTAATTAATTAGGGCTGCTAATTAGTTTCCGCCTCCGACCGAGTTTATCACCTAGATGTGCCACTCATTTCCAAAAATGGCACTCTCGAGTATTTTTGTGCAGCTTTGGAGTTGCTTCGCACTACTCAGGAGTTAGGGAAGGTTGTTAATTTTTGCCTCCAACTGAGTTGTGCCTGTGGAGCCATGCCAGAAGCAAATTACTCATGAACTCGGGTGGAGGCCCTCCAACCGAGTTCATTGTTTTTTTCAAAATTGCCGCCCTACAAGCACTTACCGACGGTCGGTAATTGCACTGAACCCGCCTGGAGGAACTCCAACCGACGAAGGTCAAGACTGCGAAACTTCCTTGGAGGATGAGAGTGAGGACGAAATCTTACCTGTAAAAAGAAGAAAAATTATCTTAACTAAGGTCGATAAACTGAGGCTGGAAAATGAGGCTATGAGTTTTTTAGATAGCTTGGGAATAATTTACAGCTATAAAAGAGATTACACTGTGATGCTATATTTCACAATATCACCCGAGGAGAATTATACATATAATCAATCCGCAAATTACAATAAACCTCCTTTAATTATAAATTTAAAGAGAAAAACGCCGAGGCGGAAAGCCTTTGTCAGAGGGAAGGACTTTAATTACAGAAAACGAAAACAAGTCGAGAAAATTTTGTTGGAGGGAGCAAACTTGAAAAAAGAAACTCGGTTGGAGGAAGAGGAAAAGTCTAATGTTCATCAGAAGGTTCCAATTAGGTTCCGAACTTACTGCGGACCGAAAGATTTCGAAGCAGCAATTCTTGTGCGAAGACATTTCAATGAATGCTTTTTTCAAATTGAAGTGGATAAAATGATGGGAAAGTATTCAAGATTATTTACCTATATTGACGGAAAGCCCTACTTGAAAGCAAAATTATATCTTCAACTCAAGAAAATATTAGACGAATACTTAAACCTACTCATGGCCGTGGATACAAGTGATAAGATGTGGACATCCGTGAACCAATTCTAAAAAATTGCTCGATGTATGTTTGTTTATAAATTTTATTGTACGGGAAACTTGTTTGTCGGCTATGTTAATTATGAGACGGGAAACTTGTTTGGCGGTTACCGAAATTGTAATTAAAATAAGAAACTTGTTTGTCAGCTATGTTAATTATAATCAAGACGGGAAACTTATTTGGTGGCTAATGATTAATTTTTTAAATTTCATGACAATTGTTTCTCTGTTGATGGAACGACGAGAACACGTTTGGGAATCGCTCATATTAAACTTGTGAAGAAGCGCACAAAAATTCCCGTGGTCTTCCAGAAAGCTCTGCTTTACGCTAGCCAGCGTAAAGGTTGTAAACGATTTATAATTAGAAACTCCTGAGAGTTTGAAAAAATTCATGTGGAGTACATGTGGACTTACCAATTTTGGCAAAAATGCTACGTGTAATATAATCTTAAATTCAAAATTTTAAATTTCCCGCCGTTGGATGATTGTCGGTAATGCAGATTGCTACCGTTCCCGTCTAGTTGCCTCGGCAACTGATCAATTTTCTGCAGTCGTTAGTAGCACACAAGTCCTCGTCAAGATGCCACGTGTCCCGACGCTTTACTCGTCCGCATACTTCGAGAAAAATGTCGTTCTTCTGGTGAAGATGTACAATTACCTACAAGAAAATCGGAATCTGGACATCAATGACAAGGCCGCAATGAATCGGATTCGCGTGGAGGCGTGGGGATTCACCGGGCACGTTTCGGACTCCACAATTGAGTCAATTGGCAACTTCCTACATTCTTTTGGAGGAGTTGAGGTTTTTTTGGCACGAAGTATCCACGAATACTCCATGCTCATCGCAACGCGCTACCTAGGAGCTTAGTAAGTACAGAAAATTGATTAGAGGGGAATAGGTTACAATAGGCTAGAAAACTGAACTTGAGGGGAAACTTGAACAAAGGAGTATAGGTTAGGAAATTGCACTTGAGGGTTATAATTGAGAACTTGACTGGAGGGGAAACTTGAACGGAGGTAACCTCTTTCCTTTTACAGCTATTACATTACATCTGGGATGGATGCAAAGAGCTTGAACAACATTTCGCTGCCCACTTGCAGCTATATGTCTGGCTGGCTATTCGGGCTAGAAAACAACGTGGATCATCATTTACTGAATCTAACCATTCAGTCGCAGTTTCGGAAGGCGAAGGCTGTCCACGAGGCATTGAAGACCGTAATTCTGCAAAATCCACTAACCGGAGGCGAATTAAAATCGATATTAGCTCGAGTACGGCGGTTCATGTAAGTTGTTTTTTATTAAACTGAATTTATTGTTAGGCAACTCTTTGAGAGGTAACTCATTTGGAGGGGATAAACACGGTTTTAAAAACGAATTATTTTTTTACAGTAAAGTCGAGTACGAGAAAAAGTGCGCCGAGTTAGAGGAAGCGGTTCTTATTGCTCTGTCGGTCAATAATCCGCATTCCATTAATGGATTAAATGACCAAGCAGAAATCCGGTTCACGCAAGTAGCCGATCCCGTGCCAAGACATCGCAACAGATCGAGGCCTATATCACTGTCATCCTCTTCAAGATCTGGATCAAGATCTAGATCATCATCTGGATCTGGATCAAGATCAAGAAGACGAAAACGTCCACGCCGGCAACGACGGATATTGGTTCGAAGAAATCCACGCAGGGCTCTGCTTGAGCAAGTTACCCAATCGCCACCACCATCAGCAGCAGCGCCAACACCGCCACCGGCAGCAGCACCGACACCGACACCGGCAGCAGCAGAAGTTGTAGAATACTTAGGCAAACTCGAGAGGAAAGAAATGTTTAGTGTCCATGAAAAGGGGTCGGTGGAGATCATGATTAAAGAATTTATTCTAGCTAATCCAGATTTTAAGACTTGGAAAATGATCGAAGAGGAGGAAAAAGCTCGCTTAAAAAGACTAGCTTTAGAGGGTGCAACTCGTCTGGAGGTACGACTTACTCGTCTGGAGATACAAACAAGCTCACAGGCTGAAACTCGTCTGGAGGTCGAGCAAAATTTGTTGGAGGGAGCAAACTTGAAAAAGGAAACCCGTTTGGAGGAAGAGGACAAGAGGCAATTTGATTAAAAGTACAAACTCGTTCAGAGGCAACAAAACGTTTATAATTTAAGGTTAGAAACTCGATCAGCGGCGACAAGAGACAATTTGATTAAAAGTACAAACTCGTTCAGAGGCAACAAAACGTTTATAATTTAAGGTTAAAAACTCGATGAGAGGAGTACTAAATGTGATTCTAGATGTAAGAACTCGATCAGAGGCAATAAATATAAAAGAATCATTATCAAAGTTTTCTTTAACTTTGTTAACCATTTATTAAAAACTTGTTTGTTGTTTTTCTTCAATATGTTTAAATAAACATGTTAAACTACTATTTCTTGTTATCCTTTTATTACATATCCTGCTATTTTAGATAAGCAAAAAAATAAACAAATTAAAAATAATTACAATTGTGCAAAGCTCCAATTACCGACCGTCGGTGATTGCCTGTGGAGCCATGCCAGAAACAAATACCTAGCAACTTGGTTGGAGGCCCTCCAACCAAGTTCAAGGGTACTTGCACCATTCTGTGGGTCCTCCGTACCACTCGTCTGGAGGTACAAACAAGCTCAGAGGCAAGTTCCATCATTCAAGCAAGTTTCAACCTCCAAGCAAGTTTCTACCTCTGGACAAGTTTTTTCCTCTAAACGAGCTTTTTCCAATCTCTCCTCTTCTAGAATCATCTTATAAGTCTTAAAATTTGGATGAGTACGGATATACTCTTTCATCATGTACTCTTGCGACCCCTTTTCTAATACCGCTCTAATCTGCTCCATTCGTTCTGGCATCAAGATAAGACACAATTTGTTTCTTAATCTCAAACTGTCTATTGTTAAACAGTTTCGAGTAAATTGGTCCAAATGAATGTCTAATAATTTAATTGTGTACGGATTTAAATTGCTTAAAAACGAAATTTCTTTATCTTCTTTTAAATGTTGAGATTTCCAGTATGATTTCATATCTTTATAAGCTTCCATTATAAATTCGAATCTATCAATTACCCCTCGGAGATGTATAGAGCAATCTGGTCGTAAAACCTGTAACATGAATAAAATAGCCTCCAGTCAAGTTCATTTAACTGACCAATCCAATAAGACGTTTGCGTAACAGCTCATCATCTACGCATTCCTTTAGGAAAGAGGAGTATATTTTACTTCTGGACATTGTTTTCCTTGTGTCTGGAACCTCAGCGTTTCCATGAAATTAATCGCCTCCGAACGAGTTTCTGTTCTTTTGATTATATCCACGATTGACCCGATAAACAATTTTGAAAAAATTATTTTTGCAACGTAAATAAATGACGATTTGAAAAATATCGCACACTTTCTCTTAAAAAAAGATAAGGTAATTTTAAAAAAAACGAATATTTTATAGGTTGGGAAAATAGCAATGTGCTCATACATATTTGTAAAACTTTTTATAAAAGTATTTCGGAAAACGTCCACTTTTTCATGATCACTTTGCAACCGGCGAGCAATTTCCTCCTCACGAATGCTCTTTACAAAAACACCCACTTTCTTTAATTCTTCTTGTTTTTGACAAACGGCGCGAATCCATAAAGATCGTTCTGCTGGATCTTTAGGGCAGGCAAAAGAAACATCCAGTGATTCTTTCGGAACCACCACCTCATCGATGCACAAAGCCCACCTTAAAGCCATTTCATTGGCTACGTGATAGATTATAACGTCCAACAAATACAAATGACGATCCAAGTCTGATAAGCCCGGTCGTCGCAACTTTCTAGGCCTTCCTAACATTATTACCGAGCCAGTTACACAGAGCACATGTACACCGGGGCCGATTTTCACTCATACACACTCATACTGGTTCTGGGTGTGAGTCCTCCGTTGGGAAGCGGAGTTGGATTGGGATAGGGCGGGGATGTGAGAGCGAGCGAGTGGTTTTAGCTACTTTCTCACTCGCTCTTACATCCCCGCCCCACCCCAATCCAACTCCACTTCCCAGCCTTACTCACGCTCAGAACCAGTATGAGTAAAGCCCGGTGTACATCCGCTCACAACGACGATCTTCTAAACGCACCAATCGAGTTTAATATTTTTTTTAGAATGCTGCCCTACGAGCAGTTACCGACGGTCGGTAACTGTCCCGAACCCGTCCGGAAGGCCCTCATGCAAGTTCCCATGGAAACTGGCACGGAGGATTGTAGACTGTTGACTAAGAAATTAGTAACGCGGCAAAAGACCTCCGGCATAGACATGCCCAATTGTGTCGGAAGAATAATAAAAGATCTGTTTCCTCCTGCGCAACCACGCCTTAGGACGTACTGGAGTTCCTGCCAAGTCAGTGAAGATGAACTCTTCGTTCTTGTAGAACTGAATAGTGCAAGCAAAAGATTAAATTCAGGCAAGGTGATCGTTACTTCACCCCAGATTTTGCTAGACAGCTTCAATCCTTGTCCAAAAAGTGAAGAGTTATTCCAGGACTGGGAATGACAGAGGCTATTCCTCCTAAAGAAAGGTGACAAACCTCTAGATAAAGTCACATCATACAGGCCTACATACCTGTTAGATACCATGGAGAAACTTCTACAAGAGCTTCTGCGCGTTGATTGCTATATACATACGAAACGCGTTCAACACCGCTCGATGGGAAAATCTCATAAAGTCGTTCAGAAACAAAGGAATACCGCCCTACCTGTTGCGAATAATTATGTTAGCGACAGGTGGGTCATTTATGAGAGAGACACCTGCACTCTCAAAGAAGAGATGCAGCGTGTGTCCCTCAAGGTTCATGGGTGAGACCATTTGTGTGAAATATATCTTACGATGACTTCATACTTATGGGTCTATCCGAAGGAACGGAGATCATTGGCTTTGCAGACGACGCGTTGATCGTGTGCGTAGCTGCTACTGCAGAGGTTTTTGGAGTTCTCGTGAACGAATGTCTGCGACTGGTAAAAAGCTGGCTAGATGCGAGAGTTCATCAAATGGCCTTGGAAAAGACCGAGAAGTTGCTGGTCACAGACAGACATGAATACGAAGCTGTAAGCTGTATGTGGTCTCCCACTCTCAGAACAAATCGGAGTGATGCCATCTGTCAGAAGATACTGTCCGCACATAGATGTATAACTTTGCGTATCATCTCTGCTTATAGGACAGTATCAATGAGTGCTTCGCAAGTCCTTGCAAGTATCTCGCCAGTTGATTTGTTGGCGAGGGAAACCCGACAAGAAGAGGTAAATTAAAATGGATTAACGAAAAATTTCAAAAATGACATTGCTTTGAATAGAATGTGATATTAATGCAATTCTTATTTTACAAGATTTTAATTCGGTTAAATTCCATTTGATTAAACTGAATTCCAATGTCAACAATTTTTATCTTACAAACCGAATTAAATTTTTTCTAAGTTTTAAGGAATAAAACAAAATTAACTTGGCTTTCATTCTAACTACCGTATTGGAATTAAAATGTGTGCGATTTTCATGAAGAATTGAAAAGAATATACATGGGTGCAGATGAATGTTTTTCAGAAGAATTAAATCATGAAAGTTCAAAAATGACATTAGTTCGAATTAAAATGATTGAGAATTGAACGATATTCGTAACCATTCTAATTCGTTTCAATTTATCTCTTCTTGCCGGGAAGAGAGGAAGTTTTCCTCCTAGAACCAATAAGGAGCAGTGACTGTGTAGAGATTCGAGTAGAAGAAAAATCCGCATTTGCTCACCTAGGTCAAAAGGAGCAAAAGTGGATGAGATTTGGTATAACGAGAATGGAGAGAGGGGTTTTAGTGGGTATTTCTACAAGAAGTGGACGAGTCCCACACAACATCGTGCGTAAATGCATTTTCCCTCTCCAAAACTCTAACAATAAACACTGTAAAAGCACACTCGTGTTATTTTACGTAAATAAAAGTATTGTCTTTATATCTTTATATCTTTAATTTTCCAATATAATTTTGTTTAGAATTTTAATTTATTTATTATTAAATTTTCTTATTTCAGCATTATATTCCCCCATTAAATTAATTATTTCATAAGGACCTTCAAACAATTTGTGGCTCTCCTGGCGAGATTTCGGTAGATTTATTATTTTAAATAAAATGTGGTTTAGACTCGACAAGGGTGGCACAATCCTGAAGAGAACTATTGGAGATTCTGCTAGTAAGTCAAATAGGAGATCAAGCTGTTCTCACTTTCCTCAATAGCATCAGCAAAGGCATTCAAAATGCGAACTTACCACCGTAGATCGCTGTGGTTTATGACTGGAAAAGTCGATAGCTGGATTCGTAGTCAAGAAGTAGGGTATCGAGTTAATGTACATGCACCATAAAGTTTACAGTTTAGCAACCAAAGTTTTATTAATTTAAAAAAGTTATTACAAAAGAACAAGTAACTTAACTAGTCTTTAATAATCGCGATATAGAAAAGCCATGTGGCTTCTGAAATACTCAATCATAACACCAAATTTTGTGCAAGTTTCAGCCCGATACGCGAAATTTTTTTCATTTACATCGCTTGAGAAATTCTATATTATTTAGTATTAACAATTAAAAAAAAAGAAGATATATAATGATGTCATTTATTCATCATCATGTTTTGATGGTACTAGAATAATTGTTATTCTACTAGAATATTGATTGTAATTTTATTCAAGTATCTTCATTCGTTTAGTGGAGAATTACAAAATCATCTAGGAATTTATAAGTATTTTGTTATATGTAATATAGTTCAAATTCTTTAAAAATACAAACGAGATACATAATTAATTTTCATTCTTTGTACACTTGACTCAAGACCACCGCATTCGAAACTGCAAGTCCCACAATCTGAAAAGCACAAAATTAATAATATAAAAAGAATGTTAGAGTGTGTAAAGCATGTGGTCTTGAACAAGAGAACTTGGAGCATCTGTCCTATAAATGTCTGGAGGTAAATCATGAAGGAAAGAGTGTGACAAATTAAGTGGCGTAACGACACCAACGCAGTGCGGGTAACCTTTGATAAAAGGGGCCTTGTTGAAGATGAAGAATATTTTTTGAGACAGTTATTATTTGTAATTAAATTGAAGTGATTTTTTAATAATATTTGACATTATAAAGGGGAATTGTTCAGTTATCTTATAAAAGGCGTTCCAATTTTACTTCTTGCAAAGGGTGAGAAATTTTTAGTTATGCCACTGGATAGAGAGACATTTAGAGTTAAGGTTGTGGCAACTATCGCGAGATTTGAGAAAAAGATTAAGGGAAATTTACTTTTTATGAGTAGGTTGACCACGTGAGTCAGACTCGTGCGAGCACAAAATATGGAAGGCTTCTATAACAGAGGTCCTGTATATTTATCGCGTTATTAATTTAATATATATTAGACTTTAGAGCTGCTGCGAGCAAGAGAAATATGATGAAAGATAGTAAGGAATCGAACAAACTTGTGACAACAATGTTGCTGGTGACAACAATTTTCTTTGTGGAGAATCTCTGCTTCTGATTTTTCTAAATTATCCGCAGAAAGTATTACGTTCGTGTACGATAATGTGTTAATTTGTTCATGAAAATAACATAAATCAAATCCAATACAATTCTTCATATGTAAATAGAAAATGTTTTAGATTTGGTTAGATATGTAAGCTAGAATAAAAGTTTTAGAAGTCTCTCTAAACATGAATTAGTCACTTTTGATTAATTGAACAACATCGAATCGTTTCTTAAATGAATTAGTAACCGTTTTTACTAATTTTTAATCAATAGTAACTAATTCGCAGTAGAAAACTACAAATACATTTTGTAAAGATTACTAATTCAATTAGTAAGGGATAGAGAATGAATATGTAGTTTTCAACTGAAAATTAGTCACTATTGACTAAAAATTAGTCGAAAAGGTTACTAATTCACTTAATAAACGATTCGGTTCTATTTTAATTAGCGAAAAAACCCAAAAGTGACCAATTCAGATTTAGAGAGTAGGTTAAGAACTTTTGTGAACCTCGAATCTTTTACAAGGGGAATAGATCAGTATAAACATTCAGGTTATTATTTACTTCAAAGAACATTTACGAATTATTCAAACAAAACAGTTCGATCAAATGAATGTATATAACTTTAGTAAAATTAATACTTAAACATTGTGAATTAGAAAGAAAATATATCATAAAAATTTTAAACTGTTTAATATCCGACTTTATTCTTTGCGACATGAATATTTGAAAACTTCTTGTTCCGGCAACTGTACTTTTAATTGTTTCTTATAAGTTGCAGGCGATATGTTTGTTTACTTGGTACCAGATGTGTGAATTTATACACAAAAAAGAAACTGTTGAAACAAAATCAGACAGTGTATCCCCATTAGATAGGAATAATGACGTTCTAATGGTTCCTTTATTTATGGGATAAATAATTTTTTTATACATAATGACTATTTGATAATAAAAAAGCTTTTTTATATGAAAGAAAAATAAATACGGTATGAATGAGAATACTTGAGAATACTTTTTAATGAACTTACAGATTTAAAAGTTTCAAGAGAAAGAACATAAAATGGTCCACCAGTAAGAGATATCAGGCGTTGAGCACGGAGAGATATCATAAGGATAACATGCTTTATATCATTAGCATTTTTATTCAATCCATATTCATTTTGTGTATTATAAACAGAATTCCATTGACATGAAAAAGCAGCATATGAAACATTTAAACCCTTAAAAACATCAAGTACAAATTATTATAATATGTTTTTTTAAATGTTTTACATATGAACAAAAATTAGGAATTTCAATTTCAAACTTAATGAAATATTAATTAAAAGTTTTTTAAAAAATATGATTGTACACCCAAATGCATGAATGTCTTTTTTCCCAATTTCTCTGCACATCAAAAATCCAATACAAAGACGATGCGTAGAGAAATTTAGAAGATAAGCATTTATGAATTTGGGTGTACACTAGAAGTGTCGGCTCTGGGGTGCTTCTGTCTCGATACGAACTGTTCTTAAAATACGAAAACTTCAGAATGTTTCTAATGTTTATATATTATAGTTGTTAATTTAGTAAATCAGTTCAAAATAATTTACTAAATGGAGAAGTTGACATTATGAAACCGCATAAGCTTTATTTTCACTGATTAGAAATAACTGTGATTACTTTTAAGTTAATGAGTCATTAGCTATAATAGTTACATCCGTGATTTTCCACCAAATTATACGTCTCACAGGGGGTAAAAATGTGATATAAATTTGAACCCAATCGATGAATTATAACTATCTTTTTTCGCATTTTAAAATTTCAAAAAAGTCTTTTTTTAAAATATTTTTTGCATTTTTATGAAAAGTTAAAATGTAAATATTTTATCTTTTTTTGAATATTAAAACACTTCGATTAATCGTTTAATGAACCTTCTAGCTCAATTATATCAAAAATTATTCAATTTTCAAACATTCTTAATCCCGTGCAGAAATCGCCATATTTCGTCCCTAATACTGATCGGGATCCAATCAGGATTTCCTGATCCAGATCCGTTAGGGATAATATTTGGACCTCGACCAGAATCGGGACAGGATGATAACACACTGCCATCTAGTAGTCATTTGTGCATTTACTTATTGTAAGTAAGAAAGAAGTATTCAGAGAAAATGTTGCCCACGCGCCTCATGTTTAAATGGTGATAATTATTTGAGAGTCAGGAAGTTTAATTTATTTCTATAATAATAATATTACTCCACGTGCACAAAAATTAAATAAAGGAAATATGTAAATAAAGTTGAAACTACAGTAACAATGATTCAAGCGTTAAATGTCAAATGAAATTAAAATATAACCTAAAATTTCTTTTGTTATATAATTATTTATTTTTATTTTTCATGTAACTCCATACAAAAATTATTCTCGCGTTATGTCTCTTAAAATTCATGTAACGTGTTCACTGGATAAAACGCGAAAATTGTTTATTATAACCTCAAAAAGCTAATCTTGTTTTTTTTTAATTTTTCAGGAGATAGTTTAGAAGTTTTTGACACTTTAAAAATTCGAAATCTTGATATGTTTTATCACGTTGATTTATTACAAATTCTGTTTCAATTTTGATTCAAATATATTGCCATTTCATTTAACCCCTAAAAAAATAGTGTACGAGTTCAGACAGACAAAGCGACAAGAGACAGGAGTTTTTAGTTGTATGTATTATAAAATGAGAATGCTTTTCTTGCATAAAGATATACCGCAGTGTAAATTATATAAATTTATTTTAATAATATTTTAAGTAATAATTAATTATATTGTTTACAAAAGTATTAATTTGATATTAAATAATGATAAGACAGCTTTTTATAGGTAATGTTTATTTAATATTTTGCATTTAAATATAGAATTTATAGTTTGTCCAGTTTGTCTTTATTATTTAAGTAATAAAGTTGTTATTTCCTATATTTGATGTCTTTACTGAGATTGATTTTAAACCACAATTATTGTTCTATAATAATAATTATAGAAGAATGAAACTAGCCAGGAACAGATCAGGCACCGATAGGTAATCCCCATCTAGATTTCCGGTCAGATCCCGACTAGTCACTGTGTTTCATCCGCGACTGGGTCCCAGTCGGGATTCCTGACTGGAATCCATTTTGGACCAGTCGGGCCCCGATCGTGGCCATGTTTCAATTTCTGTACGGGTATTTAAAGAAATTTGTTTTAAATTGTAGTATAAACTTTAATATTTTGTCAGTGGCGTATAGTTGCATAAAAAATATATCTTTTAAGTTATTATCGAACATTTTATTATGTTTCTATTTGAAGTTATTATTTTTTAAAAAATAAAAAATTACCCTAATTATTGATTTTTGGAAACATTTTTATGCAGAAATTAATGAAATGATCGAAATCAATAATTTAGGGGTAAAACAGAACTTCCACTATCAGGATGCCACGTGTTCTCAAGCTGAACAGAAAACATTACGCATTTCTAATAAACGCTAAGGTACAACTTGGCAGGGGTTTTTATAATTGTATTAATAAACTAAAGTGGATTTGATATATAGAAAGTACTTTTTTGTACTACTGTGCGCAAAAAACTCAACTTTCTACGCACTAGTGCGTAAAGAGTACTTTTAGCACACTAGGGAGCTTCAAAAGTCGAGTTTTTTAGCACACAGTTGTACAAAAAATTATGTATGAAACACGAGCGAACCTAGTGATACAAAATTCAAACATGTCTCGATTCCACTACATTTACGCTCTTGTTGCATAAATAGCTATCTATTATATGAATTGTATTACAAACTTGTAATTAGTAATTAGAATTTAATGACCGAAAAATAACTTGGTAAAAATTCTCAGCCCATTTCGTTAATTTGAGAATTTTTCGGTTGCTAGCTTGAATCCGACATTTTTCTAGTTATAGTTACTAAGGTATTCGTCGAACTATAGTGTAAACATTCACAAAAACACACACATACACAAACATGCTTTTAAAACATGTTTTTGGATTCCTGGGGTCTAGAAACGCCCAGAAATGTTGATGATTCCACCATACAGAATCTTAAATATAAAATTCTTTAACATTATCAGAAACATTAAAATCGTGTCTTACCAATATTGAGATATCACTAGCAAGGAAACAGAAAAATAATAATTGTACTGTTATTCCTAAGGCGAATTCTGTTAAATTTACGATTTGTATAACACAGTCAATATCTGCCTGAAATTAAAAGATGATATACTTATATCTTATTATAAAAAAGGCTGTTTAAAAGACGTGAAATTTGCATATCATTTTACATTTATCTTAAGCGTTGCGGCTTCAAAAGAACACAAGCAGAGAATAACTATATTTTGTACACATTGGATAAACATACACGGACTACCAATGTTTTCCAATTCTCCAACGTAACTATTTAAAGAAATGTTGCATTATTAAAAAATTATAATTACCAGTTAAAACTTACTTGCCATTACCTTAAAATTTCTTCGTGTAGTTTCACACAATTTTCCAACCTTTCTTGAAGCGATTTGTACCTAAACAATATCATGTATGTAAAAAACTTGATATTCTACAAATAAAAGAAAATGAACTCTCCCCCTTAAATATTCACCCTATATTAAAAATTTTTGCCATGTAAACACATATGGTGGATGTGTCCTCAAAGTAACCAATAACTCAAATGTCTTTAAAGTAACTAATATGAACTTTGAGAATGAAACATTCTATTGAGTTGGAATTAATACTTTTTATGTTCTTATTGGGTGTTCTTTTTCTGATTTTCAAGTTTCTGCAAGCCTTTATATTGTTAAATTCATTTTCTAACTCAACTCCAATTTCTAGGTCGCCTACCTACGATTCCTACTATAAAGTACCTTAACAGAACGATATCTTACATTGAATTCACTAGAAGCTTACATGAAGAGATTGTAAGGTTACGTGGTAAACCTGTAGTAAGCTCAGGGTGGATTCAAGATGCCCGCCATACGGTAAGCTTACACTGTGAGGTTGTGATAAGATTGCACCGTAAGGTCTTGGTAAGCTTACTCCGTAAAGAGGTATCCAGAATAGGTGGTTTCTGAACGTCGACTTCGACACAACGCTTTCTCTGTCCTTCTCACTCAAATGCTTTTCTTATGGGAGTCAGAAGAACAGTCAAAGCGTCGCGTCGACGTCAACGTTCAGAAACCACCTATTCTGGATTCCTCTTAAGGTACACCGTAATGTCATAGTAAGCATACACGATAAGACTGCGGTAAGCTTACAGCATGTTTACAGTATAAAGTTTTAGCTTACGTGTAAGCTTAAGGGAAGCTTATACAGTATGCTAGCCGCGTTAGATTGTGGTTTCTAAATCTTCCATGTTACAGACTTTTATATAATAATTAAGTTTATTCTACTTTAATGCAATAATAAATATTTGAATAAAGTCGTAATATTAAATTTACGATCAACTTATAATTCGCATAAATTTTTGACTTTCATTTGGATAATCTTTCATGATAATATTATTACAATGTTGAATTTCTAATATTAATCTAATAAAATTATTAGTTGTTGCCTATTCGGCCTTGAACTAAAAAAGGGGGATCAGCACGAGCCACGAAAGCGGCGATCAAACGGTAGACTATTAAAAAAACATACTCGGATCCGGACATTTTCAATGATTTCTCAAAAAATACTGAATATTTTTGAATAGTTTTGACCAAAAGTTAAACACACTGCACGCAAATCGAAAAATTAAAGAATATTTTTTGCTAGCTTATTCTATTGCAAAACTTGTTTGAAAAATTAGAAAATTTTTATTGACTGATTATCAGAGGTAAAATTTTATTTGCTTTTCAAATTTTCAAGACCCATGTTGTAATGGTCCTAGGAGAAACTATACATTTCTCTAAACCCTTTATAAATTATATTTCATAAATCTGAATAGAAATATTAAATATCAATTGTATGAGATAAACTTATGTAGTCATTCCGCGAATTATGGAATAAACGAAATCATTGTAATGAAGACACATACCTTTCACACATTAAAATAAGTATTATAATTTTGTAATATTTCACAAAAGAAGAGATTGCTTAAGAATTTTAAAAATTATAAAAGTACTCTTTATCGAGATTTGCAATTAAGTAAAAGAAAGCAAGTAAAACAATTAAATTATTTATTAATTGTCAAATATAAATTAAGACTAAATTTTAGGTCAAACGAAGATAAATAAAAAATCATAATAAACATGCGACAAATCATTATTAAGACAATAGGCTTCACTCCTTTCGAAACAAGATGAAAAGACTCGATGTGTTAAATAAATATAAATATAAACATTAGGTGTACAACTTTGCTTCCGCCATTCTCCCATAAATAGAGTTAGCGTTCAATTGCGATGAATATAAGTAGATTATATACATCAAATAATACACTTGGGCATAAGCGAAGATAATCTTATAGATATATTAATCGATTCAAGTCTAAATTATTAAATTATTTTGGATTAATAAAGTCACTTTACGAGCCAAATTCTCGTCATATGCGGGAAGTGTTCATTTTCGCTTTCCATTCAAAAAAATCTACTGCTGAGGCTCACCGAATGCTCTCAAATACATATGGAGAGGGCACTATTAGTAAAAGAACGTGTCGTGAGCGGTTTCAACGTTTCAAAAAGGGTGATTTTGATATTAAGTTTAGACATAGCGGTGGAAGAGAGAAAATTTTCGAAGATGCAGAGTTGGAGGAACAACTTGCTGAAGACTCGTGACAAACTCAAGAAGAGTTAGCAAAATTATTGGGAGTGACACAACAAGTAATTTCAAACCGTCTTAAAGCAATGGGAATGGTGCAGAAGCTAGGAAATTGGGTGCCGTATGAGTTGGAGCCAAGAGACGTTGAACGGCGTTTGTTTGCTTGTGAACACCTTCTTGAAAAGCAAAGGCGAAAGGGATTTCTGCATCGCATTGTAACTGGGGACGAAAAATGGGTGCACTACGATAACCCTAAGCGCAGGAAATCATGGGGACA
>WNHD01006594.1:0-12735 GCA_011057455.1 Ganaspis sp. Gsp50 | reverse complement strand
TATCTTTAGCAACATCAAAAGATCAAGATCTTTTTGCAATAATGCAAAAATAAGCAAAGAACTTTTAGTGACAATTTTCAGCTGTTCAACTTACGCCTTTAATGTATTTCGGTTTCCATTTCGATTTCCGGTAATCTGAAACGGAATATTTATAATTTATTAAATACAAAATATCTTAATAAACTTGATTTTGTTTCTTCAGCGCTTTCCCAATTTTTAAACAATTATTATTTTCAATTTTCAAAAAGAATTTTGAATTTACAGTAATTTTGAAAATGATACATTTTTTGTAAAAAAGAAAAACTTACAATTCCATCGGGATGATTTCATTATCTTGAATAAAGTCGTCAATATCATCAATTGCGGAAGGATTATCATCCGACTTTGGAACACTTTTATTCTCCGAGTTTTGTTGCTCGAACCTAAAATATGATTACATTTTAATTATGAATTAATGTCATATAATGATGAATTAATGTGTTCATCACATAATTATGAATTAATGTCATATAATTATGAATTAATGTCATATAATTATGAATTAATGTCATATAATTATGAATATGTTCATCATATAATCATGAATTAATGTCTTTATCGTATAATTATGAATTAATGTTTGTGTTCATAATATAATTAAGAACCATGTAAAGCAATTATTATCCTTTCAACTGTTATATTAACTATCACGTTAGTCGTTTTAATCAAACGATTAAATTCATCGATTATTTTTTATTTAACTAAAATTTTAACTAAAAACTAAAAACCAAAAACTTAAAACTAAAAACTTAAAAACAAAAATCAAATACTTGAAAAGAGTTTGAGTTGCCGGCAAAGGTAAAATGTGGTTGCTCCTCAAATATTTATACATGGAAGTTGACTCTTTGAACAAAGTCAAACAAAACAAAATCCACCTCTTGGAATATCTTCGCCCTCTGACATCATCAGATTTCGCCGCAGACAACATTTCCATCATAATAAGCTTCTGATTCATCTCAAGTTTACTTTCACAAACCAGCTGTTGTAAAGTTTTCTTCGAAGCTTCAAATTCCTCTTTATCCTTAATTCTCATTGTCTTGAGTGACTCGATTCGAATCACAGCTCTATCTTTCGCTTTCTTAAGCCGTCTAATTTCACGTCTCATCTCTTCTAATTTCTGCTGCTGAAGTCCATTCAAGTTGACACGAAGACGCGCCAAGGAAGGCATTTTACTCAAACGTGCCTGCTTTCTTGCAAGAACTCTCTTACAACGTCTGCAATTATCGCAACAGCCACTTTTGCCGATCGCACTCATGCAGAAATGACAATCCGAACTTCGCGAAATACCCTCTTTATCCATTCGAACATAAGACGCCTTTAATTCATCATTATTGACCTTGAAGCCGGAACAAATCCTCCAGAGGTTCACCGTCTTCAGGATGTTTTCAAGGTCCTCGGTTGACGAGACTGTACGATCCTTTAAGTCTGTTTTCTCTTTCTGTATTTTATTGCGCATTATTAAAATCTCAGTGTCTAGTTTTTGGTTTATTATTATCTGTTTTCCACAGACGGCTTCCATTGTTTCGTTTTCTACTCGAGGTAGAAAGTGGCTAAAAATCACGAACCTTTCTCCTATTGCTTTCATGTTCTGACGGGACCAAAAGGGAGGAAGAACGACGCTTCTTTCGTTTGCGAAAATAATGTCGAATAGAGAAACCTCTTCGGTTTCTTGTTTAATTTCCAATCTGGTCTCTTCTATCAGCAGTTCGCGAAACTCCAACTTGCTTCTGCTATCTTCTTTTTCAATTTCGAAGTCCAGGTCCTCAAATTGATCAAGAATACTATCGTCTTCAGTATCATTTGTCGATTCGGAACCAGAAATTTCTTTCTTAATTGTTGAGTAACCTAGATTTAACGATGGCACTGCTCCTCGTCGCAAAATAGGAACTTTTAAGTCAGAATTCTAAAAATAGATTAATTAAATGTATTTTAATCACCTAATATTTTTGAATTATTATATAAATTAGGATTGTAAAATTTGAATCACGAATAAAGTTAATTACGTTATTAATACGTAACGTTAATTAAAAATATTCAGCGAATTCGAATATTGTATAAATTGTATAAATTATTATCAAAATATGAATACTAAATTCTTAATGAAAATTATCAATGAATGCATAAATACTCAGTGAATACATAAATTCTTCTGAATGCATAAAAAATATTTAATCCAAATTTTCAGACATGAAAGAATTTTTTATTCACATACAACCGGAATTTTGGGTCCTTTTAACTCCCTGAAAATTAAATCTTCTTTCGGGAAGTGCTTCTCACATACTGAAACTCCAGATTCAATGTTTGTTCTTGCAACAGCTTTTTTCCAAGATCCATCTTTTGGAACTTTAAAAAACTTGATATTTTTTTCTTTGCAGTTTTTGTTTTTTCCGTGTTCAGATTTGCACTCCTTGATGATACATTTAGGCATTTTCTCTTGAATCACCTCTTATTTACAAGTACTTGCCCTGAAAATTGAGAGAAAATGTTCATTAGGTAATAGCAGTAAAAACGCATTCTTCAAACAAAGTATTGAAATAATAATAAAACACTTTTGATAATAAAATACTATCAACGAAAAGGAACAAACGTCTTCCAAACATTGAATGTACAAATTTAATTTTCTTTATTAAAATCAGAAGAAATAGATGTTTAACGTTTAGTAGAAAATTATTTAACTTATTTTCCCTTCAAGGGTCAAAACGTTACATTAAATGAATCAAAAACGTTAATTTTAGGCACTTTTTTTAATAAAATATACGTTCAGAAAAATACGTTCAGAAAACAACACAGGGGAACCTAACCTAAAAGTAGAAAGAACTTTTTTGATTTTCGGCCGCCTTGTTTGATGATTTATTTAAAAAAGCGATAATAACGAGCAGCGAAATTGTTAAAATGTGTCCAGACTAGCTTTTCGTGAAACAAACTTTCGATTTAACACTCATTTACCTAGTGTCTATTTCTAGTTTACATTAGTTCACATGTCTATTTTATAGTTTCTTCTTTAAACCATAAACTTGTATTTCTATTCACCTATTTCTTGAAAAATAGACTTTCATTGAAAACAATTGCAAAGAATATATTTATGTATAAAAACAATCACAAATGATTAAAGCACGGAACGAAGAAATAAATTTTTGAAAACTTCGGTGAAAAATCTGTCAATTTTACGCGTGCGTGAATAATTTTCGCGGTTTCATTTGAAAGTGAAAAAGGATTTTCAATAATAAAACGTATATTTTTCTAGACACGTATAAAATACAGAATTGCTTTTTTACAATATATACAAATTTAAAATATTTTAAAGCAAGAACAAACATTTCATAACAATATAAATTTTGCAGGGAAATCAGACTTTTGTTTTAAAATGCGAAACATTGAATTTATATCTAATAAAAATGTAATTCAATTTCAATTTAAACGAATTTAAATTTTGATAAATTTAATTTCAAATACTGGATAAAAAACCTCAATTGAAAGAGTTAAAAATAAGAAATATTAAAAAAGAAAAAGAAGAAAAAGAAGAAAAATTAAAAAAGAAAAATGGAAGAAAAGAAATTAAAAAAGAAAAATTGGAAGGAAATTAAAAAAGAAAAATGAAGAAAAGAAATTAAAACAGAAAAATCGGAAGGAAATTAAAAAAGAACAAGAAAAAAAATTGAAAAAGAAAAATGAAGAAAAATGAAGAAAAGAAATTAAAAAAGAAAAATTGAAACGAAAAAAATTGAATACAAAAATAATCCAAATGTTAACAAAATAAAACAAGGCTTCCCTATGAGGAAGCAAAAAGAATTAACAAAACTTTGTTTAAACAATGCTTCCCTATGAAGAAGCAAAAAGAATCGACAAAACTTTATTTAAACAATGCATCCCTATGAAAAAGCAAAAAGAATTGACAAAGTTTTGTTTAAACAATGCTTCCTGAGGAAGCAAAATAAAAGCAAGATCCCTGCTGAGATTTTTTCAAAAAAAAAAAACAATAAAAATCTCAAGTCTCTAAAAAGATTTTTAGGGAGAACCTAATTGAGAGTAAAAAAGCGCTATCGCAGGATCTTCACTCTCACAGGTTATTAAAATATCCCTGAATTTATCTAGTATTTGTAACAACTGGGAACGCCGAATATTTTCTAAATACATAATTTCTTCAAGATGATGTCCTCCTCTAAAATAATCAAGACTGCAAAGTTTGTGCAATAAAATAATGTCATCTGAAGGCATAGAATAATTCTCCGGCTGATAATCATAAAGTCCATCTTCTTTGTGAATAGACAAAGACATGTCTGTCTTCGAATCACTAGGTGTCCCTTTCGGAGTGTCGCTCAAACTCCAACTACTATCTTCCTGCTGATGTCCATTTTCATTTTCTACAGTTCCAGTCGGGCTGGAAGTGTCCGAAGATTTTGTACCCTAAAAATTTTATTAAATTTAGTTTTTACACATTAATTTTTACATATTAAGTTTTACACATTAATTTTTACACATTAATTTTTGCACATTAACTATTCAAATTTTCCCAGAATTTTTGACGTCAAACTTATTTCAATTTTCTCACAGTTTTCAATTTTTCAATTTTACACATTAATTTTTATACATTAATTTTTTTTAGATTTTATTACAACCTGGATTACATTGTGCAAAAATATTTGTCCTAAATGGATTTTTTGGCAAATGAAACCTCGTTTTATTTTAAGTATTGAAATCTACTTTAAGAAAACGTACAAAAGGGCGTTTAAAAATTGTGCAAACTTTGTAGAAATATTTACCTTAATCATTCGGCCATGCACTGTAGGCATGTATTGCACGTAGGTATGTAATTGCAACAAAAGATGGTACTTTAACATCCAAATGATTATCTTCACGAGCTGCGTTTGTTGCTGTGGTTGATTCAGTGGATTTAATTTTTGACTAATAGATGTCGGGAGAGAAAAATCGCTCAGCACCTATCAACAATAATTTATAATATTTATAATTTTAATTACTAAATGAACCTATCAACAATGAATGAATCAACAATGATGTAGGAAAACCTATCAACAATAATTTATAATATTCATAATTTTAATTACTGAATGAACAGTAAACAAACCTATCAACAATATTCATAATTTTAATTACTAAATGAACCGTAAAAAACCTATCAACAATAATTTATAATATTCATAATTTTAATTACTAAATGAACCGTAAAAGAAACCTTGAAAGAGTAAAAACCTTAAAGAATTAAAAACCTTAAGAAACGAAATATGTACACGAATTGCAAAAATTTACTTGTAACAGACACAGTCCTGGGAATTGTTCGGAAAACGTTTCCATCAACTGATTGGTGATAACGGCATCAGGAGAGACAACGTAGACGTTACTTTCGCAAAGAGGATAAATAATCGTAGCCTTCGCCCAATAAACCAGATGTCCGGTAAGTTGGAAAACTTGCGACAAAGTGAGATCTGAATCGGCTGCCAAAGTTTGAAGACTTTTGAGTGGATTGTACATTTGAATCATTCGTCTCAAAGCTGGAGAAGAATCCGAAGGAAGTGACTCCAGTAATTCCAGAGGCTCTATTAAGAGCAATAAACCATGATATGGCCTCAAACTGCCCAAACACCTGCAAATCAAAACAAAGTAATTTAAATCCTTTTCGATTCTTCACAATATTTTCAAATTTTTATTCGTAATTACTGTACGTGTACATTTATTGTTTGCGAATAACAACTGTAATTTTATTTTGGGAATAAAAACTGTACATTTATTGTTCGCGAATAAAAACTGTACATTTATTGTTCGCGAATAACAACTGTAATTTATTTTTTGCGAATAAAAACTGTACATTTATTATTCGCGAATAACAATTCAGTTACCGTGAATTAAAAAATGTAACGATAATTTGAATAAAATAATATAATAAAGAATTTTAGTCAGATGAAATAAAGCACCTGTCGATCAATTCCGGATTCATGATAAAACCTTTTTTATGAGACTGATGGACCTTCTGTGGCAGGCAAAAGCTAACTTGAATCCATTTGTTTATCATAATATTAATTACTCCCGTTGTGCTCAAACTATTGAAAACAGATTTTAAATCTCGAGCGAGAGAACTTCTTTGAAGAATTAATTCGTAAGGCGATTCGTCCCCATCACTCTCCTCTTCTGAACTGTAAACAAAAAGATTTTAACTTTATTTTTTAACTACAAAACACTCTGGTGAACACTATAAACTATCTTTTTAATTTGTTATTGAACATTAATAACTACAGAATATTCTGGTATCTTAATTTCATTTATTATTGAACATTAATAACTACAAAACATTCTATAAACTATCTTTAATAAAACATTAATAATAATAAATGGTCATTAATAAAAATTAATAAAATAGTAAAAAAATAAAATTAATAAAGTAATAAAACAAAATTTTCAATAGGAAAAATATTAAATGATGTTGAATGAAAAATAATGCTCTTACCGAGCAGCAGCTTCGTCATGAGTAGACACCATCATTTTAATTTCTTCGCTGAGAAATCCGCATCTTTTTTCCTCGTGTCTCAAAGCAATCCCGAGTCTAAAAATTAAAAAAGAAATAATGAAAGATTAAAAACCACGAGAGAAAGAAAATAACAATTAAAGAAAAAATAGTAAAAGAAAAAACAATTATGGAAAATCAACACAAGAAAAAACAATAAAAGAAAAACAATAAAAGAAAACAAAAACAATAAAAGAAAAACAATAAAAGAAAAACAATAAAAGAAAAACAATAAAAGAAAAAACAATAAAAGAAAAACCATAAGACAAACAATAAAAGAAAAAACAATAAAAAAGAAAACAAAAGAAAAAAAATATAAAAGAAGAGCAATAAAAGAAAAATAAATGAAAAAGCTTGAAGCAAAAACAATAAAATAAATAAATATGAAATGAATTTACAAACCAAAACGTTACTTAAAGATAATCGAAACATTGGCTCAAACTTTTCGTTTGTTTAAAACATAAAAATACCTCCTGCTGAGATCGTAATAGCATTTTACAACCGACTGAGTGGCCTGAGCTTGAAGTGCAAAAACAACGTTAAACAACATCGAGGAATTAACTTCTTTCATTCCCCGAGAAGACAAAAGTGTCGGGTGTCCAATAAAACGGACATTATTCACTTTTAATTCAAATTTGAATTCACATAATTCTGGCTTTACTGCAAATAACGTTGATAAAACTTCGTCAGACAATCCGGTAAGATTTCCGTTAAAAATATTTGACGTCGGAAACGGTAAGGACTGAAAATATAAAACTTTGTTTTTAAAAATTATTTAATATCAGATGATTGTAAGTTTATTATTAAACAAAGTAATGTATAATTAACAAACTGAACAAAATACTGTCAATTGTTAAAATTGATAAACTTCATATTAGAAGCAAAGTTTCATTGACAATGCATTATAGCAATCACCTGCAATAAGTCTTCGTTTATGATTAACGAATAAGGATTTTTCCTTTTTGTACACTGATTCGAGTCTCTTTGATGATTAGTCGTGTGTGGATAACGAAAAAGCATCCTGTCACCCTTGCTGTCACTTTTTACAAGAATAATACTAAGTGGATTTATTTCCATGACTGAAAAGAGAGGTTATAAACAAAGCTGGTGTCGTTTTTCTTCGATTTTTTCGTATTTTTGTTAGTGCTTTTTACACAATTTGGCTTCAAACGACAGAAAAATTACTATATTTACAAAAAATCGATATGCATGTTTAAAACATTTAATTTAAGCTCGAGTAGCAATAAAAAATGATTAAAAAGATTCGTTGTTCTGACAGCCACATACACATACACAATCACACGTGCGTGAGCTGTCAAAAAAAGAAGAAAAAAAATTAAAAGTGGGTTTTATCTATATAATTAAATCAAAAAATAAAGAAGGCAGATTAAATAAATTACTCTTTGTTTTCTAAAAACAGAATTTATAGTTTTTCAAGTCAAAATTGTTGAATTTTGTTTTTTTAAATTAAGGTTATGGACAGGGGCGTGTTAAGAGTTGGAATGCCACGGTTATAATGTGCGCCTTTTTTTTTAAAAGGCACGAAGGGATTCGATTTTAAACTATAGGTCAAGTTTTTGTTTATATTGTATGTAGAAGAATGATTAATTTTAAATAATTGCTTTCATTACATTGTGATTACATTTTATAAAAATTATAAAAAATATATAAAATTATAAACTGTGATTCAAATTTTCGCGGCGGTAATCGAGATCAAAGATCGAAATTCCAGAATCGCCAACCTATGAAAAAAAATATTGATTTTTATGTTGGTGTAAAATACAAATGGCCGCCTTTTTAATATTGAGAAATAATAAGCGGTACATGATTTAAAAAAGCAAGTGTTTTTCAAATAAATTAATGAGGAAATTAGATTCCAAGGAGCCCTGGGGGGCTGACAAGTTAGAGGCTGAGTTGGAGGCTGCTCGAGACAATCTCCGAGGTTTAGATAGAAATATTCGGAAAATTCTTGGTCGCGACCTGCCCGAAGGAGAAACCGGATCTCTTCAACCAGCGCCTAGGTTTATTTCTTATTTGTTTACGTTATTAAAACAGTATTTCAAAACTAAACGTCAAAATAATAATATCCTCTGTAGTATCTTTGCTTCCAAGTAACGTTTTACTTCAATTCGAAATTATCCAACCTAACCTATATTTGATGTTTTGATCCTTAGTTTCATAATGCTTTCCCCTTTTTGGTAGTATTTTATATTTACGATGACCTTATATTTACGATAGCCTTATATTTACGATAGCTTTATATTTAATTTCGTATATACCTTATTCACAAATTTCTATTGTTTCTTTAGAGACCGGGTTTCTTTTTTCAATCGAGATATTTATATTTGTTACGTTTCTCTTTGATTACAAGCACGATTACAATGCATTAAAGGATTGTTTTTTGTTCACAAAACTCAGAAATGATGCTTTTCAAAGACTGGCACAAAAAAGGCCATTACATGATGATCGACGTCGCACAGTAGTGGATTTTTCAAACAACGATCAGCAAGGAAATAAAAAACGATGGCAGACTGGAAATTCGGAACCAAAAACTGTTTTTAGTCGTTTAAGTGCAAAAGTACCCTCGAATCCTGATGATAGTGCAGACACAAAATTAAGGATAAAATTAAGAACAAAATTAAGGACAAAATTAAGAACAAAATTAAGAATATTATTAAGAACAAAATTTAGATTTGTAAATAACAGAATGCAGGAAAAGGAAAAGGAAATTATGACGAATGTTATTCTGTTGTGTCTTAAATGTGTTTTTTGTTTTAAATGTTTTCTTGTTAACAGCCTGCGGTTTCATCAAGAGTGATTGCAACACCTCGAGAAGTACCTTCACGACAAGAAGTTATCAAAAGAGAACGAGTTGACGAAAGAAGTCGCCAAAGAAATAAACGAATGTTTGGCGCTCTATTAGGAACTTTGCAAAAGTTTCGACAGGAGGAAACGAAATTAAAAGCAAAAGTAAAGATTTTATTATTTCAAAAGCAATACAAAATTTTATTATTTCAAAAGAAATACAAAAGTAAAGATTTTATTATTTCAAAAGAAATACAAAAGTAAAGATATTATTTCAAAAGAAATACAAAATAATGCAAAACAATACAAATAAAAAACAATACGAATACAAAACAATACATGAACACAAAATTACATCATATTTTTAAAAACAATTTTTATCCTTTTTAAGAAAGCTAAATATTTATTTCCTTTTCGATTCGAATTCGTTTTTTAGGAAGACAAGAAAGCGGAAGTGGAAGCAAGAGTAGAGGAAGCAAAAAGGAAAGAAAAAGAAGAATTAAAACGTGAAAAACAGCAGCTTTTCTTATCCCGCAAACGCCAATTAGCGGAAGTTCGAGCTTTGGAAATAAAATTGTCACGCAGTAAACAATTTCAAGAATGGCGTGCTGCACAGTTGCCTCTGGCTGGTTTTATTCAAACTCGAGCTCAACCACCGATTTATTATTTACCGAAACGAAAAAATGCACGCACAGAAGCCTTATTGGCTGAATCTTCAAAAGAGCTGCATGGTACGATTTTTAAACATCCTCTTTATTTTACAAAATAACAATCATTGCATCCAATCATTACATTCTCCAATCTTTACATTCTCATAAAAAATGAGAAGGTATTTTAGACATGTTTTTATTAGTAATTTAGTAAAATAATTACTTATTTTATTATTATTTTAGTAAAAATAAAATATTTTTAAATATAATTCTTACGAAATATTTAAATAGAATATTTATGGCAATGATTTTAATGAAGATTTATTTACAGAGGAAATTGAGAGAAGGGAATTAGCTTTGGTAGAGGAACTTGAGAAGATAGAAGGACAAATCGGTTTCGGAAGAAATCGGCAAAATTTCGATATGTCGTCACTTTCTGCTCCAGGAGATGAGGAGCAACCGTCCATGAAAGAAGGGGAAGAAAATCGAGATCCAAATCCCGAAATAAATAATGGAGAAATGATGCAAGATGAAATGTCTTCTCCGAAAGACAAGCACGAGGATCAAGATGTTTCCATGAACAGTAATGATTTTCAAAATGACAAAGAGGAAGTACATTTAGATAAAAAAGAGGAAGAAATGGAGGAAGAAGAGGAAGAAAATAATGGTTAACAACAATTATAAAATTGTTTTGTACATACTTTCTACTCAAGATTCGAATTTAAATTCGACAATTTTTTTTTATATTCAAATTCGTGAGCGCTTTAATGTAACAATATTATTTTTAAGAATAATATTGAAGCGATCTATAGAATCATTTTTTCGTGTCTTCAATCGTATTTAATCGAATAAGCGACAACTTTTTTATTCGTGATTGATTTGTCAATTTTGTGGTGATTTCTATATCAAACAATTAGCGTCTAAGATGCATAAAAATGAAAAAAATAGCTATTAAGAAATGTTAATAAAAGAAATTATTGAATTTTTTGCTTGTGCTGAATAAAAACCAGGGTTTTTCCAATATAAACGCGATCTTGGGTGTTACACATTCCGACCTTGTAGATATTAAATTAATAATAATAATCGACATTTTTAATAATATGGAAAGAAGTATTTTCCTACTTGTGTGTTGACGGAAGAATTTGATAATTTTGTGAGCCTTGTAATGTTTTTTAATTTTTAAAAATGATTTTCTGGGGCTATAAAAAGCAGAACAAAAAAAATTATGTACAAAACAGTACAAAATTATATTAATGCCGATTCTGTGCTCATTAACAACTGGAGATTTGTAATTTTACAAATGTGAATCTTCCATGTGAATAAATGCTAATGAATTTAATTTTAATGTGTTTTTTTTTAATTGTGTTAAAAACAACACAATTGTTTTTTTAGTTGTGTTTTTTTTAATTATGTTAAAAGTACGCAATTTTCTTTTTAAAAAAACACGATTGTTTTTGGTGTTAAAAAACACTATTATTTTTTGTGTTAAAAAACACGATTGTTTTTGGTGTTAAAAAATACGATTGTTTTTGGTGTTAAAAAATACGATTGTTTTTGGTGTTAAAAAATACGATTGTTTTTGGTGTTAAAAAAAACGATTGTTTTTTTAGTTGTTTTAAAAAAACAATTGTTTTTTACTTGTTTTAAAAAAACAATTGTTTAGTTGTGTTAAAAAATCAATTGTTTTTTAAATCTCTTTGGTTAAAAGGAATTTTAAAAATCGCGCGAATTTTGCAGTAGCCAATTAAATTTAGTTTTGTAATTTTAACCAATCGATGAGCAGCTGGGAAATGTCAAAATATTTAAAATATTGTTATTGCCATTGTTCGTTAATTAAAGTGATTAAAGTACTTGATCATAAATCAATAAACTGTAGGTTATTGTTTGTTTAACAAACGTTCTTTTTAATAATTTAAATTTTCGTTCCGTCATTTGCAATTTGCAGCTTTGTTGCCATGGTAACCAATAGTGTTGTGTAGTGAGGTCACACAGGTTTTTAAATTTTTTTTTTTTTTCGTTTTTTACTTTTATTTGTGAATATTTAAAACATTTTATGCAAATAAAATGAACTACTTGACTTATTTAAATACTTTAATTCTGCTGTTCAACAGTTAGGGAAGTAATTGATCGTTTTATTGCGGTTTCATCGTTTTATAAAAGAACATAACCTCAAACTCATTTTTATTAAATTTATACATTTTGGGCAATAACAACGAAGTGATAATTATTACTTAGTGACAATAACTTGCACGCTAATTGTGTATAATTTATATTGTATTTTATAGTGTATTTTATATTGTATTTATATTGTATATTTATATTTTCCATAACATGATTTAAAAACTGTATATCGTGTTTTAAAAGTTGACTCATAAAAACGAAAAGAAATTCACTTTCAGGAGAATTTAGTAAACGTAAAAATGCCATTGAAAGGAATAAAAGTTTTGGAAATGTCAGGACTCGCTCCTGGTCCTTTTTGTGGAATGGTTTTAGCAGATTTTGGCGCTACTGTAATTAGAATCGATAGAGTAAGTAAGTTTTAAAATTACAATTGCACTGATTATACTATAAATCTTTAGAATAATCATTAGTCATTTTAATAATATTATAATCATTTTTTTCAGACCGAATCAGCTCTGAATCATGACTGTTTAAGCAACGGAAAAAAGTCAATCGCCTTGAACTTAAAATCTGAAAAAGGTGTAGAAGTATTAAAGAAATTGACCA
>WNHD01006593.1:3295-14575 GCA_011057455.1 Ganaspis sp. Gsp50 | reverse complement strand
TTGTGAATTTCAATGAAAATCGAACTTTATTGTGAATTTCAATGAAAATCGAACTTTATTGTGAATTTCAACGAAAATCGAACTTTATTGTGAATTTCAATGAAAATCGAATTTTATTGTGAATTTCAACGAAAATCGAATTTTATTGTGAATTTCAACGAAAATCGAACTTTATTGTGAATTTCATGGAAAACCAAACTTTATTGTGGATTTCATCAGGATTCAGTTTATATCGAAAAACGAGTATTATTGTGATTTTATTAAATAAAATTGGTTTTTTATTCCCCATGAGGGTTTTTCCAATTAAACAAGTATTTTATTTTAACATCCTATAACAATAATTAAATTCAGTGTCTGTTTTTTTAAACAGTGCAAGGTAAAATAAATCCACTAGTTGGTTTGCTATAAAGGAACCAACAAGAAATCTTGTTACGTTTTAACCAGGACGTGGCAATTATACGTTATACGTGGAGTATACTACTCTCACAACCCTGGTTTCAAACATAGACCAAACAAATTTAGTACCCATCCCTTGTCCACAAAACAAATACACACTGGAGAGTAAGTTGTTTTTGTTGTTTATATTATTTTTATTATTCTTGTTCTTTTCATTTGTTATTTATTTACAATTTTGTGATTTTACAGAAATCGTAAAATGCTGGAGTAAAAAGAGTATAAACAAAGGACAAGGATCACCATCAGATTTATTGTATAAGACGGGAGTTATAACATTATTATCGAAAATGGCAGATCATGAGCAAGAAAATTCAGAGCGAGGAGATAATGACAGTGTTAAATCTGATAAATTGTTTACTTTGAAAAAATGGAATGCTGTGGCTATGTGGAGCTGGGATGTCGAATGTGATACTTGCGCAATTTGCAGAGTTCAAGTTATGGGTGAGTAACGTAACCTGCAACGTGTGCTTTTATGTTTTTAGTTGATAAGAAATAGTTATAATTGATTTTTAAACAAAATTATAATATCTTTACTTCTTACAAAATATTTTCATTATTTCGATTACATATGAAATATTGGTCTTTACATTTTTCGTGAAATGCAAAGGAGTATGAAAATACAATAATAAACATTTCGACAACAAACGAAAGTAAACAGTAAACTCAGAAAGTTTATCATGTTTATTTGGAGTTTATGAAATTAATTTAATTTAAATAAATTTGAAAACGATTCTTTGTTTTCAAATTTAGGTCAATCAGATTATTTTTAGACGCAATTTAATTTGATAATTTTAAAAAATTATATTAAAGATATTTATAATTGCACTTTCAGTAAGACAAAAGAATGATTTTTTTTTAAAAAATAGTACTTAGATTTACAATTTAATTTAAACAAATAGAGAGTATATAAAAGTTTGAATTTATTTTGTCTTAGAAATTAATAGATAAATTTTGTTTTACTTTTGATTTAACTTTGTTTTACTTTTGTTTTAACTTTGTTTTACTTTTGTTTCATAACAATAAAGTATATATGCGTTTTTTAAAGGAATAGGACGTATTAAAGAAAGTTACATAAATTTTGATTAAAATCTTTCTATTATCACAAAATAATCCATGCAGATTACTTCAATAGTATCTGCAATACAATTCTTGAAAATATGTCTGATTAAAATACATGTTTCTCATTTGAAATACATAATTTAGGTACAAAAAAATTGTAATTACATTAAAAATCATTATTTTTAAATAACATACTTAAAATATACTGCAAGTAGTTTTGAAAAAATCCTGTATTTTACAATTATCGGAATATCTATTTAAGTTTTGTGACAATAATTGTCCTTAAAAAAATGGATTCGTCTTTCTTTAAAAAATAGCCATTTATGCGTGTAACAACACTTCTACATTACATAATTAAAAACTAAACAATTGAGAAATAAAAATAGTTGAATATCACGCTCTTAAATCTTACATATCTAATGAGATTTGTCGTAAATGGTCACACATTCTTTAATGAAACAAATGAAGTACAATAAAGCACCTAAAAATTAAGTACATGCATACATAATTTTTCAGTTATGAAAGAGTGTATTTGTGTAATTATGAGTGTTTATTGTATGTACAAAGTGTACAAAGTATTCATTTTTGATAGTGTGTATTGTTTCCTCATAGAGGACGTATTTATATGCGTATTTTTGTATACATGTGATTGTTTCAGTAAGTGATAAAATTATGCCAATTTATAAGAAACTTTAAAGCTTAAATTTTAATTTCTAAAATCCTAAATGCAAATCTAATAAAAAATATCTTAAAATTATCGGACTGGCTTTACAACTTAACTACGCAGCAGGTTTCCACTAGAGTGTGGTTACAAAAAATAAAAATATAGAAGACTCGAATTTTCTCTTAAAATCTATGAAATCCTGATTTTTTATATTTACATTTCATCGTCGTTCTGACTTAATACGAACAAGCCTCTATCTATTTACATTAAAAGTTTGGATTAAATACATCCAAGTGCTTGAATGTATATTTTTTATCCAAATACTTGAGTGTATTTTTCGTAGCACCAATTCTATTTGCTTCATCTTTCTCATCTCATTCTCATTGGCTTGAGGTAGACTCTGTAGGATTGTCAAAAAAACAATAACAGAAGTTATACATCTAGTCAACAGCAACTATTAAATTCTTTTCTGCCTTCAAATGCAAGAGATTCCTTTTATACATCTTTTTCACTTTTTCATTCAACACAATTATTCTTCTATTATTCGCTATAAATACATAAAACAATGAGAAACAGGCATTGTGAGCAAATGTGCAACTGGCATCCTTTTGCCAGCACTTTTCGTCCCATTTCGTATCACAAATATTGTAAATCTTTTAATATTTTCAATAAGTAGTCTTTCTTTTGTTATTTTTATCTCTTATTTTCAACTCTTATATTCAACTCTTATTTTCAACCCTTATTTTCAATGATTATTTTCAACGCTTATTTTAAACTCTCATTTTCATCTCTTCTTTTTATAATTGAATATTGTGCAATTATTGACAATTACCGGAAATATTAAAAATTCTACAAACTTGCTTATCACAAAAATTCTTGATATAAAAGTCGTCTCAATCCGCTAGTCATGACTTATTGCGCAAATAACTTAAATATGATTCTTTAAATTTATTCAAAAATTAGACAATTGTTCGTATACTTGAGTTTTGATATATACAGTATAACAATACCATTATTTCAGTCACTTTTCATGCATTAAGAATGTAAAGTCACTGGCGTGATGGTATTCAGTGTATTAAAATAGAAGACGTAATCTATAGAAATCCCAATCCAATCAGGCACTTATTTAGAATCTCAAAAAAATGACTAATTTCATAAATATACTTTTCCGTATAAAAATAGTTATTTTGGTAATTTGTGCATTTTGAAGGGCATTTCTCGCGTTCATAGTTTGCTTCAAATTTGCATATTAAAATTTCAAATCTGATGTTTGAATTCATACAAACTGTTTTTGAGTCCAAAAGTCCATTTACGTCCAATTAGCTAAAAATTTTGCTTCCTCATAGAGGAAATTCTGTTTTTTAAAAATGTTCATTTGAGAAACTGAGAAAAATTGTAATTTCAATCTCAGAAGTTGAAATTTCGAATTTAATTTCATTGTTGAGTTTACTAGAGAGAAAAAGTGCGCCATAAGAGAGCTTATCACTCGTTATAATTTCTTGATATTTGATTAAAATTCTGATGATGATTACGATTATTGATTTCGCTAAAGGCGAAATTGGTGCTGGGTTTATGGCAACAGGAAATTGTGATAATCCTGCGAATCGTAGCTCTTGAACGAGCTGAGTCCATCTACATGGTCGAAAAAACGCATCGCGTTTCCTGTAATAACTAGATTCTTGTAAGAATAATAAAAAATTTCTATGACTACCTAACACGCTGTTGGCATTGGCTTCATATTAGCTACTGCGCTCATTCTTCTGGTTGTGCCCGTCAGACCCTTCTCAATTTCCTCCAGTGATCTACCTTGCGTTTCTGGCACGCAGGTTTTCACAAATATCAGTCCAAGCACGCAGATGAATCCAAATGCCCAGAAAGCTCCATCTTCACCAAGAGCAGATGTCATGTCTGGGAAAGTTTTCGTCACTGCAAAAGTGCAGAACCAATTGAAACTAGTCGCCACACTGGCTGCAGAGCCACGAATCTTGGCTGGTAAAATTTCACCCATCATCAACCAAGGAATTGGTCCAAAGCCTAACGAAAACCCAATCATGTAGACAATCATGCTGCTCAAAGGAATCCATCCGTAGGGTAGTACGTCGTAATCGTGGTCCTTGAAGTAGAAGAAAGTACCCAGTGATAGGAGATTTATCGTCATTGCAATGCTGCTAATGTAGAGGAGGATTTTACGACCTGAACGGTCTATTAATGCCGTAGCTATGAATGTTGATAGGAAGTTCACAATTCCCAAAACGATTGCGCATAAATTCTCATCGATTGAGCTGCCTGCAGTCTGTAAAATCGAATAATTTTCCTGATCAACAACCTTTTCTGTTATACGTAATTTAAAATTTTCCTTAGGTTTCGGTGTTGAGGTTCGTATTTTGCATAAAGGAATGCACTTGATGTAAAATTTAACTCGAACTTTTGGAATTTACTTGAACTTAATTGTTTGGCGTGTGCTTACCTTGAAAATGTTGACGGCATAGAAGACAACTGCGTTAATACCAGACATTTGTTGGAAAAGCATAAGTCCCAGAGAAATTAGAAGAGGTTTAAAATTTTTCCCCCTGAACAGTTCTAGAAATGAACCCTGAGATTCGTTCTTCTCGCTTTCAATGTGAGCTTTTTCCACAGCCGTCAGTTCTTCCGAGATGTCAGTATTTTTACCACGAAGCCATTGCAGAGCTTTTCTAGCCCTCTTTGTCTTTCCCTTAGAAATGTACCATCTAGGAGTTTCCGGAATCAGGAACGTCAGAATTAAAAATGGAAGTGGTAAAACAGCTCCCAAAAGCGCAAGATTAGTCCAATCTAAATATGCTCCAGCCACGAAGCAAATTAGGAGTCCTGTAAATATTTGTTACTAAACTTTTTGATCTTTCAATTATCTGCGTTATTGTTATTATTATTATTATTATTATTATTGTTATTATTATTATTTGTTTATTTAATTGCTTAACAAAATAAGCTTACCCATGTTACCCAAAGCGGTTGGTAAAATGCCGAGAGTTCCCCGAACTTCAGGTTGTATTGTTTCACCAAGATAGACCGGTAATGACAAAGATGCTATTCCAACACAGAATCCACATATTGCCCTGCCCATCAAAATTTGGGGAATATTGTTCGCCATTCCGATTAATAGCCCAGCTGGAAACAAATGAATGTTCTTGTATTATAAAATTATCAAAATCGCACTATAAAATTATCAAACTCACACTACAAGATTATCAAAATCACATTATTAAATTACCAAAATCGCACTATAAAATTATCAAAATCATACTACAAAATTATTAAAATCACACTGTAAAACTATCAAAATCAGTATAAAATTATCAAAATCACTATAAAATTATCGTAAAATTAAGATCTTGACGCGGCATCTCAATCGGTGTAAAAAAACAGCTGAGATTTTCACCTAATGAGGTTTAAAAGTGTTAATTTTAAAAGTGTTTTTTTATTTTTAATACTTATAAGTATTTTCTATTAATTAGCTATATTTCTATATAACCTAGAGAAATGTCAATTATGAAAAAGAAATCCTAAAGAAATCTTGTTAATCTTTGTTAATTTGAAAATGTTAACATATTTCCGTGTACGCATTCCGAATATCCCGTTTCTGTATTTATTTACAAATAAATAACGCGCATTAAGAGTTGACTAAAATGGTAAATTGTGAGATAATTTAGATTAATTGGATGCTTACCGCTAATAAATGGGAAGGCAGTGGCGAGAATTGTATTCCTTCTTCCAAGGTATTCAATACAAGGACCTCCAGCAATACCACCAAAAAGAGCACTTAGAGGCATAATAGATCCAATCCATGATTCCTGTAAGCAGAAAATTAATACAATGTAGTATATATAAAGCAGGCGTTTAATATTTGTTTTCTATTTGTCATTTGTCGAACAAAGTTTCCAGTTAAGTGTAATTGGAAAACGGGTGTCCTCGTTCATCGTATTGTACGTGGACAGACTGTGTGATCTGAGATAAAGTTCATTGCCGCTGAAGACTTATATAGTTTATTTTATAAGCTGTTTGCGGCTTCCCTTAAAGAATATCGCAAATTACGGTCACGTATTTCTCTGAGGTTGACTCATTGTAAGCAGAAGTGAACCTTCTGTTCAGTGCTATCGAAAAGCGAAAATCAAAGGGTCATCAAATCCAGGAAATTTCCTTCCTGAATGATGAATTCAATGATGGTAGAGAGTCTTCTGTTTATGTGTTCATCATCTTGAGGAAAATTCTCATCACATAAAGTACTTTCAATTCTGGCACGAAAATGACCATGGTTGTTGTTGGTATGCTCTGTGCTATTACTTCCTCAAGAACATATCATTGTGAAATTAGGAATGTTTTTCAAATCGATGTAAACAGTCTTTTGAATTCTATGTGTGTCGTGCTCTGAAGAAAGGGACCTTAGCAGCAAACGATTACAGGTGTGTTCGATTACAGGTTTTACTTGATTAAAGATTCGTTGTTTATTCTTTGCAACCAAAAGGAGTACTTGAAATACTACTAAAAGTGTTTTGAACACTCCTAACAGTCTTTCGAACACTCCTAAAAGTGTCTTGAACACTCCTAAAAGTGTCTTGAACACTCCTGAAAGTGTTTGAAACAATCCTAAAAGTGTTTAGAATACTCCTAAAAGTGTTTGAAACAATCCTAAAAGTGTTTCGTACACTCCTAAAAGTGTTTTGAACACTCCTGGCAGTGTTTGCAACAATCCTAAAAGTGTTTCGAACACCCCTAAAAGTGTTTCGAACACTCCTAAAAGTGTTTCGAACACTCCTAAAAGTGTTTCGAACACTCCTGAAAGTGTTTGAAACAATCCTAAAAGTATTTTGAGTACTCCTAAAAGAGTTGTGAACACTTTAGGTGTACACCATCAAAGAAAACTGTTTTCGACTGCAAATAATAAGAAAAGATGCTTTAATCAGGTTAAAACTATCATCAAACATAACCTACAATCTTTCCCTTCTAAGGTCCCTTTAGCGCTTCTCATAATATTTCGTGTCAAGTTTTGGAAAGTGTGTTTAAACTGAATGACTGACAAGTTTTAACATAGCTTCTGAAAAAGCTGTTTAGTTAAACGATAAAAACAAAACAAGAAGAAATTGATCGACAGGTTCTAAAATTTGCAAATTTTAAAAAATACTTTTATTTAAATGATGAAAACATGAAGCAATTAAAGAAAAATGTTTGTTCTCGATTAAAAAATGTGTAAATAATGTAAATGTAAAAACAGTAAATGTTTTACTGTCATGTAAATGAACAAAATGGATGAATGTTAATTTTGAATTTTAGTCTCATTTTTATTGCAATTTCTTTAAATGGAATTTGAAATTGTTCTAAGAAAGAGCAATTTGTTGAAGGAAGCCAAAATTTGCTTAAAGCAAAGTGCGTAAATGCTTTTCGTTTGAATTAAATAAAAAATTTCTTGGGTGTTTGTTGAGTCTTGCAGGAAGGAAGATGTCTTAAAAGAACTAAATATAGTATTGAGAACGACATCCATTGAGCATTCTTCTATTATGTCTTCATCTTGAGTTTAATTCTATCACGTAGTACATCCTGTTAGATGACATCTTTAGAGATACTCTAATCGAACTTTAATTTCCTTCAATTATGACAAACAAATAACATTGTCGAAATCTGCTGTTTTTTTTTGCATTCATTCGCCACAATTATCTTAACAAACAAAATAGTGTTTTGTTTTTTTATCAGATTGTTGTTGAATTGCATTATTTGATCCTATTGATCGTAATTACAACGATTGAAAGAAGTTATTGAAAATACGTTTATTTTGCGTTAATATACTATCTGAATTGTATGGAAGTTAAGTGATTTTTATTGCTATCAGAATGACGTTAAAGGCGGTGTGTCTCCAGAATCGTCAGTGAGAAATCATAATGACGTCTAAATCGGTGTGTCTTCTGAACACCAATCAAAGCTTAATTTGTCTTCAGTTTAAATATTCCAGTCACTTCCAATAATAGGCAGAAATGGCTATCATAACTATAATCTAAGTTATCTTTTACTTTTTTCATTCCTTTTAATTATACCTTTTCTATATTCTCGTCAATAATGAGAGTGTACTAAAAATGTGCGATTTTTTATGCTCATCGTTATGCTTAGTCGTTAAGGCCTACAAACTTAAAAGATTTTTATTTCAACATTTCTATTGAAATTTCTTTCATTGAGAATATTTGTTTCCGTTTGTTTCATTGTTTATCAACCCTTTGGCAAACAGTTTATTTTTGCCAGCATCTACGTAATACCAAAAAGTATCAACTTGATGCCAGAAAAATCAATTTGATGAATTTGAACTCAATTTGGTGATTTTAAACTCAATTTGATAATTTTGAATTCAATTTGATGATTTTTAATTCAATTTGACGATTTTGAAATCAATTTCATGATTTTAAACTCAATTTGGTGATTCTGAAATTAATGTGCTACTTTCAAGTTCACTGTGTATTGAATGATTTTGCAATAACTCGTTTTTTGTGAAACATAAACTTCTGGGTGGGGTTCTAGAGTTTAAAATCTTGTTAAAAAATTTAATAGTAGCTTGAACAATACTTACAACTTGTTTGTCGACTTCGAAAGGGGTTGCTGTAGAGTTATCTCGCATAGAAGCAACAGCTAATGATGGAAAAGAACTCGCAAATCCAATAATCATTGATCCCAATGATACTGATAGTGCTGCTAAAACCTAGAAATTAAAAATTGATTTTTAACACCCTCGGATATTATTTTCTCTTTAATTTTAATTGTAGTTGAATTATAGTTTTGTTTCAATTATAGTTTATCACATAGTTTATCACATAGTATATAATATAGTTTATAATATAGTTTATAACACAGTTTATAACATAGTTTATAACACAGTTTATAACACAGTTTATAACATAGTTTATAGCACAGTTTATAACATAGTTTATAATAAAGTTTATAACACAGTTTATAACACAGTTTATAACATAGTTTATAACACAGTTTATAACATAGTTTATAACACAGTTTATAACATAGTTTATAACACAGTTTTTTATAACATAGTTTATAACACAGTTTATAACATAGTTTATAACACAGTTTATAACATAGTTTATAACACAGTTTATAACATAGTTTATTACATAGTTTTTATATTTTCATGGATAATGAAAAATAATTTTTACATACAATACCCCCGAAACAAAAAACAATACTTCCTCTGAGTGAGGAACTATTGTCTTTTGTTTTTATTTCGTTTAATAAGGTCTAACCTTTATAGTTTTTATTCTATTATTATCGAAGTTCAAATTAATATCCTAATTATTTAGAGTATAAATATTTTATATTTAAAATATAATTATTTTATTTCGACAAAATCTTGGCGAAAATCCCGAATAGAAAATTGTCATAAATTGCACGCAACACTGGCAGGTCATTCTAGCGTCATGATGATTTTTTACCCGGAATATAAAAACGTATGGAAAACGTTGACAAAGAATTTTCGTTTTCAAAAATTTCTATTCTACTTGTAGGTAATTACTTCTTAAACTTAAAAGCCTTTTTTATTATTTATTTATTATAGTGTCGTGATTATAATTTTCGTTTTCCCAATTTTACCTGAGAAACTGTGCACTTTGCTTCGGGTGCATTACTCGGTAATTGAATGTTGACGTGAGTATCTGCTCGCATGAGAATCTTCATGATGACAGTTTTTTTGTCAATTAAACACGAAACTATTTGAGTAGGCTTTTTGTTGAAAATAATTTGGTTGTCTATTTAACTTTATTTTTGGTTTCTTCGAGCACGAAATTTATCGGTAGGAAAGAATTGACTATCAATTGATGGTAGTAGTTGGTTTTTACTAAAAAAAAAATTGATTAACAATAGTCGATATGCGCGATCGAGTAATGGAACTTTTTGGTGTCACGGAATATTATATGCTATTGACACTCATGGACCGCCGGTTCACTTATATAGGAACTAGTCTGGGGGCCGCACCGGTTACCCCTTCTTTCTCTTTGGCTGCGTCCATCATTTGCGAATTGTCTGTACTCATAAAACGCACACTTTAATCATTTACATACGACTTGCAAACTGTCACCATCTATTTACCATCTGTGTTTTTATTATATCGAAAAAGTGCCATTTCAGTAAATTAATTACCCCCTTTTCATTTCTTCTGTTTCTTTTACCCGAATACAATTATTCGGTGCTTTTAATATTACGAATATAATTTTTTTTTTTAATATACGAATTAATGATGTAGTAAAAAAATCTTGTTTCAGGTTTGATGTAATTTTTGGTTTTATCACATTTTGCTTTCTCGCAAGATTTTTATTATTCCGTTTTTTTATTAAGTATGTTTTTTAATCGTTTAAAAAACGTTTCTATTGATGATTGTAGTGTTATTGTTTGATTATTCTCTTAGATCTCGCGGAAACAAACTTCGATTGTATTAAAGACAATGTGTTTAATTAAACGAGAATTTTATCCGCCAAATTGTGAATAAAATTTTAATTGTTTTTGGCATAAATGAGCGTTTAATTGATAGAGCTTTTATTTGATAATGAGATGTATCAATAAACGGTACAGATGTGGCTGTTGTTTTCTCGTAAAAGTTTTGTGCTTGTAATTGACACTTTCAAACATTATTTTTAGATTTGTCTGCGTCTTCTATTTCGTTTTAATTAAATTTGTTTAATTAGTACACAGAAAAAACAAAATGTTGTTTTTCAATGTATCAGCTGTTAAGTTCTAAGATAAATTGGAATTCTACAGGCATATGACTGTAAAGATTCAAGTTGATCTTGAAATTTAACATTTTGTTTTTCTTGCGTAAAGCAATAAATAGTTTATTGAAATTTTGAAACTTGAATTACATTTGAAAAAATTTAATAATTAATATATTTGCACTGAACATTTTTTATGATTACCCTGGTAGAAATTTGTCGTGGCTTTCCTATAAATATATTGTGTAATATTATAAATCAATAAGTATGATAAAATGTGACACGATCTGAAGAAAGGGACCTTACAAGCATTTGAAATTAGGTTATGTTTTCTGATAGTTTTAATTTAACTGTTGCTTTCTTTTTAATTAT
>WNHD01006592.1:0-16017 GCA_011057455.1 Ganaspis sp. Gsp50 | reverse complement strand
TTTAACCAATTATTTGGTAAATATAACCCAAGAAAACTAGTAATCCTTCCTGCCAACTATTTACATGGTGAATAGTACCATTTATTTTTTTCAGTGTATTAAGACCAAGTTGTAAGTCATTCATAAGACACATTTTTGCAGCGTTTGGTTAAATTTACTATGTAATTGGTTAACTTGACTAACGTCTTAAGATAACAACGTAGATGGTTGATGCTACCAGTTGCTTTAGTTAATTTTACTAATATAAATATAGTAACACTTTTATTTTCCTCAGTGAAGATAGATTAAATTCACCTAGAATAATAGGTAAAATTTACCTATAAGAAATACTTAAACTTTATTTCAGAAGATTGTAAACCTAAGAAGTTAACCTAAGTTACCTCAACTAAGAAGTTGGGGTAACTAGTTGAGTAGAAAATACAACTTTATCTAACTTTTCAAGTAGAATGCATACGTAAGATTTTTTCCGTGTTGAAGCAACTCAGAACATAATTTTTTTACAACTATTTATACATCTCTTTAAATAATTTTTTTAACCTCAAATAGCTAATGTGGTCGTAACAGGATTCCTTGTCATGCGTCGAATGAATTTGAAAGATTCATTTTCATTTTGAAATTACTTGCAATAATTATTTAATTTGTTAACGAATGATTATAATCGTTGCACAACGAAGATGTGTTCATAGAAAAATCCTGAGATCAATTTAAGTAACGTACGCTACTAAATTTGAACCGCATCAAATATGAAACGGGTGACAATTATGAAAAATAAAACAAATATGACCTGGTTTGAAAATTAATCCCTCATTACATTAGTAATTATCGTTCATTTGAAAGATTAGTCGCGAGTTACAATTCTATTTAAAACGTTATAAATGTCACATTTGCTTTTTCCTTTGAATGTAAAAACCATTGAACTTTCTTGTCTATAATGAATTGTTATTCGTCCTTTTTCCTTTAAACGCTTTAGGTACTGAATAAATTACAAGTTAACCGGGGTAATGACAGTGAAAGTATTCAAATTGGGGAAGTGGGTGGGTGAGTCTTCTACCCTTAAGTGGAGCAACTTTCCTGCTCTTTTTTCTCACTCTCTACTTTTTAACTTCTTCAGAGGTAATTTTAAATTAATAGATTCCATTTCTGATACTCTTAAAGTGCCTGTAAGCAAGCAGAAAACGTTACTTTCTGTGGATGTTATAATATTAAATATTCTTTCTTTTTTTTTAATCCAATTATTCTATAATTATCAATTATTGTATAACAGACAAATACAAAACATACAAGTTTTGTACAATTGTATGTTTTATACCATTTTATTTAATCACCGCTTTGTAACATGTAAATGATTTTTTTATTGTTAATATGTTTATTATTACTATTATTATAGTTATTATTGTTTTTATACGATCATTATTATTGAAATTATCATTATTATTCATTTTACCCCGTTTCCTCCTTATTTTCTGGAGGGTAAGCAAAAGCGCGAATCCTTTACTCGATACTTTGTCGACACACTTTTTTTTAACTTTCTTTTTTACTTTTCTTTTATCGTTCATTAATTCATTTTTACCATTAATGGTTGAATAGTAGGAAATCCTTATTGTCATAAAATACACAAATTACTGGCAAAATAAATGTCAATTTATTTGATTTTGCCTAAAATTTTTGCCAGATTTAAACGCCTTTTTTTCTTCAAACAGAATATGTCCACAAAAGGACTGAATGTACAAAAGGTACCTTTAGTCAAGAGCGCATAAGGTACCTTTAGTCATGGACGGTCACATACGTTTCTGAACTCCAGAAGAACTATTGCATATCTTGCCGTTAGTAAACACGAGGAAAGATCGAAAATAAAAAATTAAAACAAACTCTAAAAACAATTGATCACTTTCTGGCAATAAATGGGATGATATTTGAAAAATGGCAGATATTTGCATCAAGTATTTCTTCATGGACACCCGTTGTGTCGCAGTATATAGGATCGATAGAGGGACAGCAAACGTGTGGGGAGAGTGGAGTTCGTATCCTGCGGATAAGGGAACGGCATCCATAAATTACGACGCAACTCTGCAGGGTAAAAGTCCTGTACAAGAGACCTCCCGTGTGCGGCTATGGGGTCCTTTTTGCCCCCCTTAGAGTCCACCCCCTCCGTTGGTAGCTTTCCCTCACGATGCCTAAGGGTAGGCGTGCTATAGAACTATAAATTTTATCGTTAAGTTGTTTAGACCGTGGCCCGTAAACAGTGCGAGGGTGGGGCTGATTTCGAAGACTCCTTTTTCGGCTTCTACTCCCTCTGGAATAGAAAGGAGATCGATGCTTCTCGATAGCACTATCGACTACCCTTATCAGGAGGCGTTTTCATACGCACAATGGCCCTTTGAGCCTTTTTCGAAACATTTATTTCTCATACACCTCAAGGAGCAAAAATGTAAAACTTATGTTAATTTTGGTAATACGAAAGATGTTGGAAAAACGTGATCTCTAGAGCGAAATTTGCTTCTTTGAATTTTATGCTCGTGGCTATTGTATTTTTACTGAAATGGAACACGAGCAAAGATTTTATTGCTTGTTTTATGGTTTGCTGTAACCTTAAGAGTGGTAACTGGTAATTTTTCACGACTATTACGCTTTCGAAGTGAAAATAGAGAGATTTTTCGTAATAGCGTGAAAGTCTTAAAATGTTGACTTTTCTTTTTCAACTTTGTGGGGAGAAGAATGCTTTATTGCTTTTATCAAGCAGGAATAGGTAGATTTTTACATTTGGCATCTCGATATGTCACAATTTATAATCTAGTTGTGGAACCTTAACATCTAGAGGTCAGAATTAAAAATCTGGATGTTTGGCTTCAAAATCTGGATGCTGAGCTTCAAAATGAATGTTCGACTTCGAAATCTCGATGTTGAACTTTAAAATCTGAATGTTGGACTCCAACATCTGGCTGTTGGACTTTAACGTTTGTCTATTTGATGCTAACATCTGGATTTTTGACTTTAACATCTGGATTTTGTATTTTAACGTCTGGATTTTGCATTTTAACGTCTGGATTTTGCATTTTAATACGTGAATGTTAGATTTTAAGATCTAAATGTTGGTATTTGTCACCTGGCTATTGTAAATTAACATCTACGTATTAGGACTGAACATCTGAATGCCAGAACTTACAATATAAAGTTTTAAACATTGAAAAAATATCTGGTTGTTGAAAATAAAATTATTGAAAATCTGGTTGTTGAAAATAAAATTATTGAAAATCTGGTGTTGAAGCACACACATTCGTGTTAAAAATAGATGTACAAGTGTTTAGAACAGGTTGGTGTAACAGATTGGTGTTAAAAGTAGATAAGTGAGCGTTTAAAAAGGATAACAGAGTGATAAAGTATATATATTAACAATAAAAATATACATGCTAATGCAAAAAAGTTATCTTCTAAAAATAGGCTTTTGAATGTTAAAAAGAGTATTCAAATATAAATTTTGAATACCACTTAAGTATAGGTACTGTTTAAAGCTAACATCTACATGTTGAATCTACATAAATTTAAATATCTATAACTTTTTAGTATCATCTTTCCAGCATAAAATTTTTTACCGATTCAAGGTTTAAAAATAAAATGTTAGAGCTTAACTAAATATTATTAATTGTAGGTACACCAAATGTGGATAAATTGGTTTTTTTTTCCTATTTTGTCTAATAATATTGTTCTAAGTTCCATAGCATTTTCTTTTTATTTTTATTCATTTATTGTTCGTTTTATACAATATGATTGTTTATGCTATCTATCTAAATCTGAAACAGTAGAAATCTACTATTTCATAGTGAAAACTGAGCAACTAATTCATTTAGTAAAAATCTATTGAAAAATAGTAAATTTCTACTGTAAATTAGTAAAATATTTTTTAATTTACAGTAGAATTTCACTGAGAATCAGTGGAATTTAACTGATGATGAGTTGAAACTTAGTAATTGAATTAGTTGCTCAGTTTTAGCTGTGAAATTAGTAGATTTCTACTGATTGTAATTTAGAGAGTATTATAATAAGATTCCTGTTATTATAATACGTTTATTACAAAAAGTTGATCTTCAAAAATTATTATCAAATTACTATTAAAATTGTTATTTTCATTGCTTAGTTTCATAAAAACAAAAACGCTTTCTATTCCAGCAGACAAACCAATTTCAGTAGAAAAGTCCCTCTTGGGTCAGACGTACTATAAAACATTCTAGTTGAAACAAATCACAATAAATTTTTTAATTTCTTGCATTAATACACATTTACTATTCATTTAAATACACGAATTAATTTTCTAAATATAATCAAAGATTTTCTCGTGAATATTAAAAAGTTTCAACTCCAAAGAAATACAACTTTTATTCAAAAAAAGCTAGGTGAGACTTACTTAAGTTCTAATGTAAAATCTACCTAAAAGTTCAAACAAATAACTATGGTTAATTACTTGGACTGGTGAATTACTTAACTGGTTAAACAGTTCTTTTTCGAAGCATTGTATCTAAGAGTTTTAAGTTCAATTTACTCTCTAATTCTGGATACTACTACTAATAAAATTAATAACAATATCAACTTGACTCTCGATTTTTCGCTGCTCATAAAATTCCACATGAAAATTTCTCATGTTTCTCCGCATAAACATTTCTCATGTTATTTTCGCATGGAATTTCCACACATTTTACGTTCTTTATCAAAATGTCCATAAATGCAGAACTAGTATAAAATTTACAGAAAAAGTTTGGAGTCTCATAGAATCATTTGACGCATAAAATGCAAAAATTTTAAAACACGTTTTTATAAACACAACGTTAACGAAGATACAATTAGAAAATGTTACATCAATAATGTGTACAAATAAACAATATTTTGTAAAACAAAAAAACATATTTACATTTTTGTAGTACAAGAATGTAAATTTATAGTTCGAAAATGTAAGTAGTTCGAAAATGTAAGTAGTCAAAATATAAAACATTTTTGTACTATATACGAAAATGTAAAACACGCAACAATGTATGAAAAAACTTGCTCAATGAGAAAGCACAACACAAAAAAATGCTTCCTTCTTTTCTGAAGTGTTCTAAATTGGTTTTCTACATTCTCCCTATGGCAACAAAACTAATATATTTGGTTTCTCAATCAAGTGGCAAACACCCTAAAAAGACAGCCTCCACCAAGTGCACGTTTTCTCATTCTATCAAATCTACAAAAAAACATAATAACGGTAATCACACTTCTGAAGAGAAAGACACGAGCTTCTATACATATATAGAGAAGCGAGGAAAAATTCTATCGACAGCAAAATAAGAAAGAATCGAAGTTTGTGCAAGTGAGGGTGTCCACAGGGGCGAGGTGGTGAAGAGGGGTGGAGGGGTAGCTCTACACGGGGGACGCTTTGCGAAGCCGTAGACTTTCGACCCTCCTATAACATCGTTCCTCACCCCCTCCCACAAGTATTCGAGCGTCTCTGCCTCCTCTCAGTTCTCTGAACACCCCCTCACCACCCTCGATATTAAAAATTTCAATATCCTAGCCCCAGGGGTGGAAAACACATAATGTATTCAGGTGACGTCCCGGCCATTCTATCGGCGAGAAAAACGTACAGTTTTTCAGAGGAATCGAATCCCACTCACCCTCGGCACCCTCAATTCCAACGCGTCTCTTCAGTCTTCCTCCCACAGGAAGTTCCTTTGTCTCATCCTGTCCTGCATTTTATGTGTTGTATATTTCCTCGTTCCCCATTCCCTTCTTTTATCTCACTTTGGTCCCTGAAATTCACTGACGCTGTATGCAACTGAATATTCTCATGCAACGTGATAGTGAGAGTGTCAACAAACAGACAATGCCTCCTGCACTTTGATTAATGCAAATCCATGCAATCGACTACTCGTTTAGAGAAGTGTTGAGATTCGCAGGCACCGCTTACGCTTTTGTGCTTTGCTTTTTAATCTAAGGTGTAATTAACGAAATGAAGCATCCGGTCTGAAATTATTGTTGCCAGTAGAATGGACCTTTGCTTTTTATATTTTCATCAATAATGGGAAGGTGAAATGGAGAAAAGGTTTTTATGGATTACAAGTTTTGAGGTAGTTTAACAATAGCAATTTTTGATTTTGTTCTTTCTAAATCTGAACAAGTGAATTCGACTTATTTTTAAGTCAAAAGTTCAAAAGTCTTTTATTATACTTATAAACAAGTGAAATTTGACACGACAATAAGTGAAATTTCACGTGAAAATAAGTGAAAATTTACACGAAAATAAGTGAAATTTCACACTAAAGTAAGTGAAACTTCACACAAAAATAAGTGAAATTTCACACGAAAAGAAGTGAAATTTCACACTAAAGTAAGTGAAACTTCACACAAAAATAAGCGAAATTTCACACAAAAATAAGTGGAACTTCACACGAAAGTAAGTGAAACTTTACACAAAAATAAGTGAAATTTCACACGAAAGTAAGTGAAACTTCACACAAAAATAAGTGAAATTTTACGCGACAACAAGTGAATCTTCACACGAAAACAAGTGAAAATTTACACAAAAATAAGTAAAATTTCACACTAAAATAAGTAAAACTTCACACAAAAATAAGTGAAATTTCACACGAAAATAAATGAAATTTCACGCGAAAATAAGTGAAACTTCACACAAAAATAAGTGAAATTTCACACGAAGAGAAGTGAAATTTCACACTAAAGTAAGTGAAACTTCACACATAAATAAGTGAAATTTCACACTAAAGTAAGTGAAACTTCACACAAAAATAAGTGAAATTTAGTGGAACTTCACACGAAAGTAAGTGAAACTTCACACAAAAATAAGTGAAATTTCACACGAAATTAAGTGAAACTTCACACATAAATAAGTGAAATTTCACACTAAAGTAAGTGAAACTTCACACAAAAATAAGTGAAATTTCACACGAAAATAAGTGGAACTTCACACGAAAGTAAGTGAAACTTCACACAAAAATAAGTGAAATTTCACACGAAATTAAGTGAAACTTCACACAAAAATAAGTGAAATTTTACGCGACAATAAGTGAATCTTCACATGAAAACAAGTGAAAATTCACACAAAAATAAGTGAAAGACTTTTGGCTTAAGAATAAGTAGATTTTACTTATTCAAATTTAGAGAGTTATGGCATTGAATATAAAGAATAAAATATAGAACGATAAAAGAATGAAAATGAAATGAAAACAAGTGAAAGAATTGTAATATTGACTATCGCTGCGATGTATACTTGCTTAAATCAATGCATGACATCATTATTTTGACATTTATTATATTCCAAATATTACATATTTGAATTTAATTTCTATTTTTGATACATTTTAATTGATAAAATTCACAGTAAAACATGCAGAATTATTTTGATCCAAAAAAGAGTACAAAAAAAACCTATTACACTTTACTTTGATTTTATGGTGGCATGTGTTGACTAACGATCTCCTGAAACATAATTTTTTATTTTGCAATATTTCGATTTTACTGAATTCTCAGACAAATTCATTTCTTGTTTATCGTGATTTCACTTCCCTCGACATTTTGTTTATCGTATTTTTTAAGCTTCCGATTTTTCTGTTAATATACACTTTTTCATTGAGAGAATGTTTTTACATTCTCATCTATGAAATAAATTATACAGAATTTCTATTCCTTTTAATTAATATCAATCAACTGAATAAAAAACATAAATTCAAATAATATAAGCTTTATTAATAAATAATTTATTATCTAAAGATATATTATACAAGAGCCGAACTGAATAGTTGAAAAGACTGTTGGATTCGTACTATTAAATATGCAAGGGATTTAGATTAAAAAAAATTTACTACCTGAACGCAGGACCGTGTCATTAAACACATTTACCCTGAAAAATAAATTATATAAAGTATTTTTACAATTAGTAACAGTATAATAAAAATTGTTAATAATTAATAATAATGATTTATCAACAATTATCATTAACGACCTAACAATGATTATCAATAACGACGTAACAACAATGATCAATAATGACTTAACAACAATTATCAATAATGACTTAACAACAATCATCAATAATGACTTAACAACAATCATCAATAATGACTTAACAACAATCATCAATAATGACTTATCAATAATTATCAATAATAACTTATCAATAATTATCAATAATAACTTATCAATAATCATAAAAAAAAGATTCTCTATAGCCTATATTTTCTTTATTCAACGTAAATAGACTAATAACTTTTAGCAATTCACTCAGGGTGGTAAAAAAATAATGTCTATGGATGTAACTGAAATTAAAAACTAATAATGTTAATGCTAATGTTAATGTTAATGTTAATGCTAATGTTAATGCTAATGTTAATGTTAATGCAAATATTAATGCTAATGTTAATGTTAATGTTAATGCAAATGCAAATGTTAATGCTAATTTTAATGTTAATGCAAATGTTAATGCAATTATTATGCCTTAATGTTAATTAATTAAATGACTTTAATTTTACCTTTTTTTTTGTGTAAATACCGTATGATTAAGAAATAATGAGTGGTCAGGGAGAGACGAGACTTTAAAGGAAGAAACATTGCGATAATTTGGTCAGTGGCGATTGGAAGCGAACGATCCGGAAAGGCCCGTGGCAAAGGGGTCTGTAGGCGCGTGCGAGGGTCCTCGTCTAAAATTCCAGGGCACGACCAGAATGGCCCGGATGGGTCATCCCTTGACCCAGGGCGTGCGGCCCATCCCCAACCCCTTTGGTGGTCAAAACAGGCAGAAACATGGCCTGACCCTCATATATCAAATCCAGAAATTTCCTGCCAGACTGCGACGATCGAACCCTTTCGACCTCTTCAAATTCTACAAAAGGCTTTCGGTGCTTCTTCAAATTGTCGTTAAACTTGTTCTCTTGTTATATTGTCTTGTATCACAAAATTCGGTTCAGAACGATCAAACAGTCACGTATGGCAATAAATATTGAATTCAATTGTTGACTACAACAAATAAGTGCTATTTTAATGCTAAATTTGTGGTAAAATAATAAGAAAGAATTATAATTCGTATTTCGCTAAATCATAAATACGAATTATGTTATTATTTAGTTATTCACACAGAAAAAAGAAAGTCTTAAACTGTTTACACAATCAGTTAATTTTGTGGCTTAATGTTAAGTCAGTTATTGGTCTTAAAATCAGTCCAAATTGGCACTCACGTACACGGTTTTAGTCAAAAATGGGCTGAAAATAATACTTCTTTTTTTCAGTTTGCTATTGTATGTGCCTTAGTATTGGTTCAAAAAAACACGAAACGGATTTGAACCAAATTTTTTCTGTGATAGTAATAATAAGTAGTTCGTAGTTCGTAAGTAGTTCGTAAGTATAATAAATTTAACTATATGTAATAATTAATAATGTAATAATATGTAATAATGTAATAAAAATACAGTAGTGAAAAAGGAAGTATTGTTTTCAGCCCATTTTTGTCTGAAACCGTTTAGTCAGTTTGAACTGATTTTAAGACCAAAAACTGACTTATTGTTTTAAGCAACAAAATTGACTGATTGGGTAAACGGTTTAAGACTTTCTTTTTTCTGTGTAACTTGCGTTTTGAAGAAAGAGGAAATATTGTAGCAAGGTAAAAGAAAGAAAGAAATAAAAGAAGTTACCTGAGAAGGAACAATTTTTTTCTGCATCTCTTTATCTGTTGCAACTAACTTTGATTGAATATTTTACAAGTATTGACAATTTAATAATTGATTTGTGCAGAATCGTTTTCTTTCTCCTGACCTTCTTGGGTCTCGAAGCGTGTCGCATGTTTAAACGAACAAAAGAATAATAATGAATTTTAAAGACGTTCAAAGAAAAAATTGTCAAGATAATTACGTTGAGTAGATAATTTTGATTTGCTTTGATAATCTCGGCTTTCGAGAACGCTCTACTTGGAGTTTAAGGAAATCTCGTGATATGTGAAAATATAGTGTAAGTATTAAATGTTGCAAAGAAAAGAGGTTGAAAGCGTGGCGTTTGATATGATACTACTTGTGCAGCGAGAGTGGAGTTAATTATAAAGATTCGCTCGGAAGGAAGGAGCAGCATGTATATTTTTTCCGTTAGTTTGATGCGAGGTTGGAAACGATGTTAGTCAAGTAGTATGCGCGGAGTCGCTCGTTACAGAGCCTCTACTCTGCAGATTCAATATTCTAACCAAAATCCCTGGGGCTAAAGGAAGCAAAAGTTTCCAGAGCGTTATAGCTCAATGGCTCGACGTTTCGTCGGTTGGATTTAGCCCAGAAGCAGACTAAAATTTTCCCGTTCTTGCTATAAACTCACAGTCCACACACGAGACAGGAGACGAAGCTCACAGAAGTTACATGACGGACTCGACGTGCTTTCATCCCGAGAAATGCAAAATTTCTCCACGGATATTACTAAATAAACTTTGCCAACGAAATCCTTGCTATTTTAAACTATCCTTTCAAACTTAGTTTCATAGAACAAACTTAATTAAATTTATAGAACACAATGGTATTGTTAACCTAAAACAGGTATTGTTAAAAAAAACCTTAAAAACAGTTCGCCTTTTAAATAACGGTGGCTTCTGCGGCTAACTTTTACGGTGGCTTTTACCTTTTCAATAAAAGTATTTTTTACGGTGCTTTTTAAATAACGGTACCTTTTATTCAATAATTTATTTTTTATTCAATTTATTCAATAATTATTCAAAATAAATAATTCAATAACAAATGTCTTGTTTTTGAATTTATTTGTGAATTACTAATCAAGTTGTGCGTCAAACTTTATGTGATCGTACTTCGAAATAGGTTTAATCATAAAGTTTGATGATAAAAATCCCACTGCTGCCACCAATTTAGTTTTAATGGCTATTTTGTATTCTACTGATTTTCCCTTTGACTTTGTGTAACATGTATATTCAATAAACGTAGATTTAAAATAAAATTAACCACCATACGAGAAATTGTTGATTAACTTTAAAAATGAAACCACAATAGTAAGTTTATTGATAAGAAAATCCCACTTCTGCCACTTATTTTCATTCGTTAATTTTTCCTATTTTTGTTATTTAAAAAGAATTCCACTTTGTGGCTTGTAAAAAATATGAAGTTTGTGGATATAAAAAATATGAACTTTTTAGTTTTTAAAAAATATGAACTTTGTGGTTTTTAAAAAATATGAACTTTGTGGTTTTTAAAAAATATGAACTTTGTGGATTTTATAAAATATGAACTTTGTGGTTTTTATAAAATATGAACTTTCTGGTTTTTAAAAAATATGAACTTTGTGGTTTTTATAAAATATGAAGTTTGTGGTTTTTAAAAAATACGAACTTTGTGGCTTTTAAAAAGTATTTAACGATATTCTATTTTGATTTCAGAAATCTTCATGACCTGGCTTTTTGAGGTGGGTAATAACTTTTGTAGTACGTAAATTCGTTAAGCCCCGAGTTATCTACCATACAGAAGGAAAGGATGATTTTACGATCTATATAACCACGTATGACGAACAAAGACTTAATTAACTTGTAGCAACTGGTTATTAAAATGGTTCATTGTGTTTTAAGCTCCAAAAAGAGATTGTCGCCAAGGATGAATAAAATTTTAATAACAATGAAAGCTAGATTTTCATTTTCTCCTATTTCCTCTTTATTTAAAAATAATTGTCTAAATACCTCACAATAACAATAGAACCAAACAACACTAATAATTGAAACGCAATAATCAAATTTTAAACAATCAGTAGATTATAGAATAGAAATTATATACAATAGAAATAAAAAATGTCAAGCATAATCTCGTTTACTAATTAATACACGATCTTTTCTTTCTCGTATTTATTTTCTTTCTTTCTTTCTTTTGCAATTTTGCATTTTGTTTGTTTTTTTGTTTCTTTTAAAACGTTTTGTATTTTGCTGTTCGAAAGCAGCAAAATTTTGAAAACATTTTGTTGCGGCTCGAAAATTAACTGGAAAAAAAAGAATCTTTGATGTGAAGAAGAAAATGAGCTCGTCTTATCTTGGTTTGATATAAATTCATTGAGAGGAGATTAATCGAGCAAGATGATCCTTGAAGAGAAGATATTAGTTAGTAAACAGTTTTTTCTTAAAAAGAGGAAGAACTGACAGCTTTTCAAATTGTATAGATACAGAGTGAAGAAGCAAGGGAGAATTTGTGGTACGTATTCTTTGGCAACAGAAGCCCTGTGAAAAAGCGACCAATCGAAAACGTTCGTTTTATCGGAGAAAATATAGGGTGGAACTCTAAGCAGGGGTGGTTTGTCTGCCCGACTGTACTTACTACTATAGTAGCATATAGAACGTTCGTCACAGAAGGAAGAGCCTCAGGACATGGCTTCCCATCTTATCCTGTCTGTTATGCGATATGGGTACCAAAATGCACTTGAAAGCAGTGCCGCTGATATAACAAATTCACCAAGCACCACAATAACATTCAACCAACTAAAATTTCAATACACCTTTTCAATACACATTTTCCATTCATCTCATTATCTTTCAAAGACACACATTACTCCAATTTATCACGTTTCTTTTCAGCAAAACAATTCACTCTTAAATAGTTTTAGAATACTTTTCTCCATATTTATATATTTTATTTTATTTTATACAGTTTGTACTTTATTTTGTTTGTTTTGTACTTTATTTTGTTTGCTTTGTACTTTATTTTGTTTGCTTTGTACTTTATATTGTTTGTTTTGTACTTTATTTTGTTTGTTTTGTACTTTATATTGTTTGTATTTTATTTTATACATTTCGTTATATTTTTATCAGTTCTTCACTTTTGGATTCAACAATATAATTAAATTTAGCAAATGTTTAATAAATTATTTGTCCGCGAATTGCATGTATTAGTCAAATATTTTCTTTGTTCATACAGAAATCTCTTTTTATTATATGTAACCGAAGAAAGAACCTTGGAAGGAAAACATTGGAGGTTATGTTTGATGATAGTTTTAAGGTAATAAAAGCTTTTCTAATTATTTGCGGTTGAAAATAGTTTTTCTTGATAGTATACACACAAAGTATTTATAAAAAATTCTGTGCGTTTGCGAAGAATAAAACGAATCTTCAATCGAGTAAAATCTGTCATCAAACATAACCTATAATCGTTTGGCCCTAAGGTCCCTTCGGAACACGGCACATATTCATTGTTGACTTTTGGAATGTATTTTTATGAGTATTTTACATTGTAAAATAACTTTTGTAAGTTATTTTAATTTTGTTTTTTTTTGTAAGTCAACTTTTTTTTACAAATTTCAGTCACTTTAAAAAAAGCAATCGTTTCGTTAAAAAAAATTCTATTTAAATTTCTTCCGGTACACAAACATATGTTTGCAATTTCTATTAATACAATACGCCATCTGGTAAGTCCTTTCGTAACTATAGGGAAATTATGTTACTTTTATTTCAACCTGGTGTTCAAAAAAGCAACTACTAACATAAGGTAAGTATAATATTAAAAAATTGATATCAAGTAAATTATTACTATTATTATACTATTATCATACTATTTTCATACTATTATTATGTTATTATTGTTATTATTGTTATTATTGTTATTATTGTTATTATTCTGCCGCACATTTTTAAAAAAAGAAGAAAAAAGAAGTATTGTTGTCAGCCCCTTTTTAAGCTGGAACCTTTCACACAAGTGTCAATTTGGACTGATTTTAAGTCCAAAAACTGACTTAGTCTAATTTTAAGCCACAAAATTAACTGATTATGTAAACGGTTTAAGATTTTCTTTTTTCTGTGCACTATCTGCAAAAGATGGTTGTTTAAAAATGTAAGGCAGTATTATTATTATTAATATTATTATTTCCATTATTATTATTATTATTATTATTATTATTATTATTATTATTATTATTATTATCATTATTATTATTATTATTATTATTATTATTATTTCTATTATTATTTCTATTATTATTTCTATCATTATTTCTATCATTATTATAATTACCATGACAAAGAAAATTCCCGAGGATTACAAAATCGAATAAAAATTACCATCGGCTTTTCGTATGCAGAAAACAAAACTTTAATACGTTATAGTATTTTTCTATAAAAATATTACGTGATGTTAGCTATGATAGTCTGCTCTACATTAAATGTCGGTCCCTAATGAGATAACGCAGTAGAGTTCAGGTAGTCGAGATTTTTTAATGGGTTAGGATCCTAGGGATTTCCTCACCTAACCCTTTTAGTAGTTACCTGGAAATTGAGTGTGTTAGTAAATTGACTACACACACGTAGCTTGATACTTTAAAGTCCCAATGTGTCAGTATTGCGAGATTGAAATTCAAATGAGACCACGAGGATATTCTAATTCCGGGTTTGGCAACCCCTCTTTTGCATATTCAAGGCCCACGCAGCTGCCTGGTCCCAAATTATATACAACGCTCTCTTCTTTTTAATTTTCTTCCCGTTTTTACGCTCGTTCTGTAGCGTCGCGCGTGATCCGCAACAATTGAAAATCGACAGTATTCAAATTGACTGACGCGCTTTATACCTGTGCCTTATACCCCTCCAAAAGGGGTGACTTTCTTTTAATCCACCCATCGAGAGTTGATCAATTTTGCATTCGCATTTTTGTTTTCTTTCAAATGAATAGGGAAGTTTCGGCTGGCCATGGACCAATGATTAAGTCGATTCATGGCTGGATTTTAAAAAATTCATTAGAATTAATCTTGAAATTCTTTGTTGGAAATAAAAGAGTTTAATGAATGGTATTATAATTTTTCAAAATGAAACAGTTTGTTATGCATTTTTACGTCTATATATTCTTTTACGTCTATATATTCTATTACGTCTATATATATACGTCTATATATAGATGTAAAAAATAGATGTACAAATTCCTAAAGGCATTTTCATAAATAATGACAAAGAGTTTCAGAATGGTTAAAGCGTGTACAAAGAAAATAAATAAAACAAAAGTCCGTTATCGATTTTTTTGAAAAAGAGTAAATGTTGAGTATATTTCGGGCTCGTACGGTCCCTTGTCGTGTGGCTTTTATCAGCTAAGAAATGGGAGTAGTCGAGAAGATGTCGAAAGTCAACCCCCTTGACTTGGAGAAGAAGAAAGAAAAGAGAATTGAGGACTCAAGGGGGGCTACTGTTTTGCATAATCAAATCTTTCGACAATGTACTAGAATTCCAAGTACATCATTGTAGAAGGAAATCCCAAGCACGCAGGGCTTTCGAAAAATGCAGTTTGCCTTTCTACAGCCATGGACGCATGGCGTAAGAGAAACTTGCATTAGGGAGCGAATGCTCTGCCCCCCTTGAAAATTCCACAAATAGTTAGAAACACTCTTAATACACTGTTCCCTTAACATTTTAGTGGTTTCCTTATAAAATTCGCTCTTCTAACAGAATATTTCATTTTTTTTCACAAACTGTTATTGAGATATTTTTTAACTTCTTAAAATTAAAAATCAGTGTAAATTATTAATTTGTTGATTATAGTTATAAGTTGATTTTAATGATACAAATTACATTATAATGATAAATGATATATTGCAGGGATCACAGTTCGTCCCCTTTTTTACCTAATCCCCTATTTTTCCCCGTTTCCCCTTATTTTCCCCTTTTTTTAAAGAAAATCTCCTAAAACACCTAAAATCAAGTACCTATTTTTCCCCCTTTTCCCCTAATTTGCAATAAGTTTTTTTTTATAATTTAAACAATAATACTTCTGACTCCTTAAAAATACTTCAAATTTTTAAAAATATAGTAAGTTGCTTTAAAATATTTTCAAATACTTCCCAATACTTCAAAATATTTAACAAAACTTAAAAGCATTTCAAAATACTTCAAAATATTTAAAAATATTTACAAATATTTAAATATACTTAAAATTACTCTAAAATTGTTCAAAATACTTCAAAATACTTCAAAATATTTGCAAATACTTAAAAATATCTTTAATATATTCAAAAATACTTAAAATTACTTTGAAATACTTCAGATTACTTTAA
>WNHD01006591.1:0-14809 GCA_011057455.1 Ganaspis sp. Gsp50 | reverse complement strand
TATTGCAATTATTGTTACTATTGACCTTTTTGCTACTATTGATACTATTTTCAATCTCGTACCCAAAAAGACAACCCAAATTAAATTTCCAACAGCCATGATAGCGGTGGGGGTAAATATTATATTACATTCTGGATTTCTATGCTGGGGGCAGCTGCCCCTCCCTGCCCCAACACAAGTACGCCCTGACTATTGACCTACATAAAGTACACACACCACTAACGAATTTCTGAAAAAAATGTCACTATTTCATTATTCTTGGCACTTAAATATCTATACTTTTTACTTTAAATAAAAAATTTCAATTTTTTAAAGATTTTGTATGCAATAAAAACAATCTACTTTGAAAAAAGTGTCGTTATGAAGTTACATTATACCAGAAATTGATCAAAACTCGTCTTTTTCCTCTGTGAGGAAGCAAAATGTTGATGAAATGGAGATAATTTTCAACTAATTTCAAATTATTCTTGATTAAATCTTTTTTCGGTGTTAAAAACGATGTTCTTGAGGTTATGTTGAAGGGTTGAACACACTTAAGTAGCACCGTGCTTTAGTTAATCTTTAATATTTATGTCAGCGTAATTCAAGTGAAGATAAGTGAAAAGTTAAATGTACTTAACCTCAAAATTTTGTAGTAAGATAAGATTATTTTTATGATGCACTTTGATTTCCATTATACATATTGAACAATATTTTCATTTAATTCATCTGTAAACATAATGATAGATATCTGAAACAAAAATAGTAACAAAAAAGTGCTTTTTTAAAAGAATGTTTAAAAAAATGCTTGTTTAAAAAATTATTTCATAAAAAAATGGTTAATTTAAAAAAAATAGTTTAAAAATATTTTATTGAAAAAAAAAAAATGTTCATAAAAGTACTTTTTAAAATATGTTTTATTAAAAATGTTATATTGAATATTAAATATTTATATATTATATAAAATGTTATATTGAAAAATGCTTTATCATAAAAATGTTAAACAGATACTTTCTAAAAAACTTATATATAAAAAATGCGAATAAATGCTTATTTTGAATGTGATTGAGATGCAACAAAATTTGTAATTACGAATTTTGTTTAAAATGTGATTATGGCTCCGCTGTCATGGTATTGCCAATTATGTATAATAATTATGAAATTGCAAACATAAATCAATACAATGTAAAAATACATGCGAATCTGCGAACAAAATTTTTTCCATTCTCGTGCACAGGTACTAAGTACTTTTTCCTTAAAAATTCCAATAATTTATTTTGCATTTGAAAGCAGTGTGGTTCATAATGCTTGTCTCAGCAAATTTTGCAGTTCGTCTGTATTCATATATTTTTTATTCGCATATACTTTATTCTAGTATTATTTAGTATTATTTTATTTTAGTATTATTTTTAGTATTTAGTATTAGTATTTTAGTATTAGTATTTTAGTATTAATATTTTAGTATTACTATTTTAGTGTTAGTATTTTAGTATATTATTTAATATTATTTAGTATTATTTTCAAATTTGTTGTGATTATATTCTGATTCACCCTGTACATTAATGTTTCCAAATCGTTTTATTTCCAATTTATGAGTTATTTAAAAAAAAAACAAAAAAAATAGTTATTGCTCAAAATTTTGTCTAGTTTTTGATTACCGCAAATGCAATTTACAAGATTACTTTAACTATTCCGATTCACCCTGTATTTTAATTTTCGAATTTAAAAATTATGATTATGATTATAAGTTTAAAGTTATTTAGGCCTGAAGGTCATAAAATGATGAGAACTATATTTTATTCAATTTACGATAAATAATTTCAAATTAATATTCAGAATGTTATTATTCTCTATAGTAAAAACTAGAAAATAGTAAAAACTAGAAAGTAGTAAAAACCAGAAAGTAGTAAACACTAGAAAGTAGTAAAAACTAGAAAGTAGTAAGTTCTTTCTAGTAGTGCTAACTAGAAAAAAACTTGTCAAAAAAACCATCTCAAAAACGTAAATAATTTGTAGCACACGAAGCTCTGAAATATATAATTCTAGTTGCATTTGCCTCTCTGAAAATGCAATTCTTCTATATGGAATGCAAAATGAAGGAAAAAAGTGTGGTATTCAACGTTAATAAACTTGAACTTATAAATTTTGATTAACATAAAAAATGACATTTCTTGAAAAGTAATAATTTTAAATGACTAGCGTTAGATGCGAGGAACGAGGTTCCGCGATTAAACTTGGATAATCTGGCTATTTAAAGTTGTTTGTCCCTGAAAGTCCACCTACAAGACATTGAGTGTGCCTATTTCTAGCCAACGCGTTGTTTTCGGACTCAACATTCAACTGTCTCATTTCGATGAATCGAGTCGTGAAAATCCTCAAGAGTTTCTCTCCAAGTGCTGTCAATGACTTTATTAATGATTTTTCAACAAATATTCAACAAACACTTAGACTTTTCAACAATCGTTTCAATTATTCAACAATCATTCAAACAAATATTCAACAATTATTTCAACTTTTCAACAATATTTTCAACAAATATCAACAATTATTTTAACTATTCAACAATCTTTTCAACAAATATTCAACAATTATTTTAACTATTCAACAATCTTTTCAACCAATATTCAACAATTATTTTAACTATTCAACAATAATTTCAACAATTATTCAAAAGTCATTTCGACACTCATTTTCATTAAAAAAAGCAAAGTAATTATACAATAAGTTATATAGAATCACAGTTTACTTAAGAGTATCATATTGATATCAAAAACATCAAATTATTGGAGATTTTGTGATCAGTTTGATGCTTGTGATCATTTTGATACTTCTTGTGATCAATTTCACACTTGTTGTGATCAATTTGATACTTTTTGGTATCAAGTTGATACTTTCAAAAAAACTGTAGAAATTTTCTTTTACGCAGCAATTTCAGTAACGAATCATCAAATCTTAGCGTAGACACAAGAAAACAATGTTTTGTAAAATTAAACAAAAGTTTGGAAATTTTTGACAAGATAAAGAAATATGTTTTACAACCCATATCTCATTGGTAAATGTTACAAAATTCCGTACTCTTTTCAGTATTTCCTAACGAAGGCAATTTTTTCAATACAAAAATACCTTCTCATTATTTATGAGAATGTAAAAATATTCGAGTTGAAAGTAATAGATAAAATAAATAAAAATATAAATAATAAATATATGAATAAAATATATACAAATATATAAAAACGACCAAAAAAAGTAGTTGAAAAATCAATTTTTTGTATTATACAAAACAAAATTTAATACATCACTTTCAGATGATCTTAGATTTAATATATACGTGTATATTTTAATTACTTCTTCTTTAAATTAAAATTAATATAAATAATGAATAAAATGAAAATATAATGAAAGATCTTTCACCTTAGACTTTATTGAAAGAAACTTTTGCCTTTATGAATGAAACAAATAGCACCGACTAAACCGATGCTATTATTAGCCGACCAAGAACTTTCATTCTAATTGTTTCAGATTTATCATTTTAATTGAGACTAATTATGCATATTATATTCATTGAGAAAGTAAAATATCTGACACACTATTGTGCAACTAAATATTTTCAAGCAAATTGCGAGGCAAATTGCGAGGCAAATTGCAAACTACACATTTCTACAAATTCCAAATGAGTAAAGAATACCAAGAGTTTTCTATACAAAAATTTTGTCATTGCTAATCAGTAAAATTTTTTCTCGCAACAGAATTTCGCTCCACGCAAAAAAGCATTTCCTCAGCACAACGAAATAATTCATCAAAAAAGTTATACTTTCTCTGAAAAATGCCACTTCCATTCAAAAAAGCTACTTTCTTTCAAAAAAGCTATTTTCGTTCAAAAAAGCTATTTTCTCTCAAAAAGCTGTACTTTCATGAAAATATAATTCCTCAAGAGAACATTGCTTTTTCCTGAACATTGAAAAAAAATATTCAATTTCTCTTTATTATCAGCAAACGGAGCAAAAATACCTATGTAGGTATTTTTAGTATTTTTGGGATGCAAACACATTTTTTCAATTGCACATATAAAAGCGCATGAAAATGCATCGATTATGCAATTTGAGGTTAGGTTGACAATTTTCTCATTAGCATATTCATCGATATTAACCGCAAAATCTAGCAAGAAAACTGTGTAAGTAATTGGAAAATAAAAAAAAAGCCTAACAAAACTTTGAGTTATTAAAATTGAAGTATAAAGAAGGATATAAGCTGGAAAGGTACATAGCAATTCCAGGAAAGGTTTGTCGTATAAGTTGTGTGATGAGGGTGAAATGCAAGCCACATGGGCCAATGACCGGTGACGACAGGGGAGAATGCCTGCTCATCCGAAGTCCTACAAACGCCCTAAGTCATAAACGGAAGTCTTTCAAAGTGGCAATCAAAGTAGACGGATTTCTTTCTTACTTGCTTCTCCTCCATACTTTTCTCTTTGCCAATAATTAACAATTCCACGCAATTTCTCATTTAAACATTCTCGACAGAAAAAATACCAATTTCATAATAACTCTCTTTTCCGCCTAATAACTGTAATTAAACATCTCTTAATTTTCCAATTATTTAGACAACCTCTTCCTATACCTTCAGATAACCTCCACCTATAGATTCAAACAATATGTCCTCATTAAGACACATTGTACAAAATTTCTACTCCCTAAACACGAATCAGCGATTTCGAGACCGAACATGACCGAAAAGACCGATGACAAACTGAAAATATCAAAAGACCGAACATGTCAAAAGACCGAAATTTGCAAAAAGACTGAAAGTTACAAAAACACTGAAAATGACAAAAAAGAAAAAGACCAGAGACCGAAAATTACAAAAAGACCGAAAATACCCAGAAAACCGAACATTGCGAAAAAGACCGAAAATTATAAGAGCATGGCGAAATATAAAAGACCGAAAATCTCAAAAGAACGAAAAATAATAGGAGAGAAAATGATAAAAATGTGACAAACATGAAAAACCGAAAATTACAAAAGAACGAAATTTTCAAGACCGAAAATACCAAGAAAACCGGAAATTGCGAGAAAAGACCGAAAATGATTAGAGCCTGGCAAATATAAAAGACTGAAAAATGACAAGACCGAAAAAGGCAGATGTCTGACAAAAATAAAAGACCGAAATTTACAAAAGATCGTAAAATTGGCAAGAAAGAAAATTATATAAGACCGAAAATAGCCAAATCTAGAATATAAGACCGAAAATAGCCAAATCTAGACAAGTATAAAAGACTGAAATTTACAAACAGATCAAAAATGATAACAGACCGAAAATGGCAGTAGTCTGTCAAAGATAAAAGGTCGAAAATTACGAAAGACCGTATATTTTCAAAAGATCGAAAATTACAAAAAGACCGAATATTACAGAAGACATAAATTTACAAAAAGACCGAATATTACAGAAAACAGAAATTTACAAAAGACCAAAAATAAGGAAAGACCGAAAATTACAAAAGACCGATAAATGACTATATAGGAAGTGATAAAAGACCGAAAATGGCTAACATCAGTCATAGATAAAAGACCGAAAATTACAAAACGCAGCAAATTTTCACGGAAAATTACAAAAGACCGAAAAATGACAAGATAGAAAATGATAAAAGACGGAAAATAGCAAAATCCTGACAAGGATAAAAGACCGAAATTTACAAACAGACCTGAAATGACAGAAGACCGAAAATCTCAAAAGTATGACAAAGATAAAATACCGAAAATTGCAAAAGACAGCAAATTTTCAAAAGACCGAAAATTGCAAAATGACCGAAAATTGCAAAGTGACCGAAAATGACAGAAGACCGAAAATCTCAAAAGTATGACAAAGATAAAATACCTAAAATTGAGAAAAGACAGAAAATGATAAAAGACCGAAATGTTTGAAAGGGACAAACAACTTGAAGCAAAATGAAAAAAAATGTGAGACGAGTGAAAAAAAGGCAGTTACGAGAGGTAAAATATTGTTATAATATGTCTCGTTTTACATTGCGTTAAATTTCAATTATATTTACATTCCGAACATTCCGTTAAATTACAACAGTTTTGAAATGCTCTATGACCTTGTAGTTATATGCTATTATCTAATTGTTGCATTGTAAATCAAATAGACATGCAGGGTAATTTTAAAATCGTAAATTGACGGAATTACAACAGTTTCTACACTCCATTGCTCTGAAATTTCATACTCCTTCATGTAGAGCAGTAAAATGACGCACTATTTAAACAATCTTTGTCAAAAACTATACATACATGGATTAAATGCGACAATAAAACAAAGCAAGACCTTCTGTTAATTCTCTTTTTCAAGACCTTCAGTTAATTCTCTTTTTTTGTGTATTAAAAACAGTTGCATACACTTGTGTTCCCTCAATACAAACATAACCTCCAAAAGCTCAAAGAAGCCGAGCTCAAAAAAATGTGACATAATTTTAGTCTATATAATAAATTTATGAGTGTGTCTACCATCAAGGAAACTGTTTTCGACCTGGAGAAACTAAAAACGGAGCTTTAGTTTATTAAAAAAAGCTTTAGTCTATAAAAAAAAGTCTATAAAAGAAGCCTATAAAAAAAGCTTTGGTTTTTAGTTAAGACTATCATGAATAACCTATAACCATTAAAACCTATAATTTCTTTAATCTATGGTCCCTTTTTTCGGAACGAGTCACATTTTGAAGGTAAAGAGTAAATGCGGATATTAAAGATGGAAGGTATTTAATTTTTTGTAATTAAAGTATTTTGAATAATATTTGCAATTTATATAAAAAAAATTTATTTTTAAAAAGTTTTTAAAAAAGGCCTAAATTTACTTTCTGCGAGGGGGCCCAAAATTTGTAGTTACGCCACTGTTTGGACTGATGGAACACCCTTAATTTAAATTCATTGAAATGTGAAATTTAATGAACAATCATTTCGTTTATGTAAAATAGAATAAGTAATTGCAAACTTTTCGCATGTTCGAAATAATCGAAATCAAATATGGCACAAAATCAAAATGAATAATAATAAAATAATAATAATAAGTGCAATTCTGGGTACCTTAAATTAACTTTGAAGAAGTTATGTTATTTTTATAAAAAACACTTTTACATTGAAAAGCAAAGATGGCAATAAAATGGTAGAAAAATGGCACAGAAGTGATAAAAGAACGGTACAGAATTGGTAAAATAATGGCACAGAAGTGGTAAAAGAACGGTACAGAAATGGTAAAATAATGGCACAGAAGTGGTAAAAGAACGGTACAGAAATGGTAAAATAACGGTACAGAAATGGTAAAATAATGGCACAGAAGTGGTAAAAGAACGGTACAAAAATATTAATTAAAAGCGGTAAAAAAATGGTAAAATAATTACATAGAAGTGATAAAAGAGCGATACAGAAATAGCAATTATAAAAGCGGTAAAGAAAATGGCAAAACAATGGTATACAAATGGTATTAAAAAACAGTTCATATAAATTCTAAGAAATCGGTACAAAGATGGTAATAAACGGTAAAAAAACTTTAAAAAGAACACGGAACAGAAATAGCAAAAGAGAGTATGGTTAATTGGTAGTAAAAATGGCAAGAAAATGGAACAGAAACGGTAAAGGCAAATATGATTAAAACATATAGTAAAAATGGCAAAAAAGGCAAAAAATGGAACAGAAGCGCTAAAAGAAAATGTTATCGATAAAGGCACAGTAAAAATGGCCAAAGAATGGTTCAAAAATGATAAACAGTGCTAAAACAATGTTAAACAATGCTAAAACAATGTTAAATAATGGTAAAACTAGTAAAAGTGGTAAAAATGGTAAAAAACGGTAAAAACAACGATAAAAAAGGATGATAAAAGAAGATGGATGAAATACAGGGGGAAATTGAAAGTGGAGACAAAGAAATGAAAAAGGAGAGGCTCGATAAAATGAATCGATTGAGAATCGTGTGGATATCATCAAGAAGAAATGCATAATCGAGACAGAAATGGAAGCTTTATCGTAGGAATCGAAATGTCAGATGAATTATAAATAGGTTACGATCGATAAGTGCCCCAGAACGGGCATGCCTGTGGTGCCATCTAGTCTAGTCGTATATTATCTATCTCTCTATTGCACGACCCTAAACCCTAAACGATTGTTTTTTCATTTGTTAATTCGCTCTAGAAACCTTTCTCATTCAGTCGAGGTATACTTCTTTCAAACAATTTCTTCTTCTTCTTCTTGCCTATGCATATTTCAAATGCATTAAAAGCATTTTCTCCTCAGCATTCACTATTAAATTAAGCCACTGAGATTAGAGTCTTAAAAAAGTTATCATCAAATTAGCTCTTTAATGAATATGAAATTAAATATGATTAAGCCAACTTTTATCAATGTATATTCATAAATAATACACATAAAAAACAAAACGTTTTTTTTCAATGAATCGTCTGTTAAATTACAAGATAAATTGTAACTCTACAGGCAAAATTAAAATTATTAATTATTATTAAAATTAATTAAAATTCAAGTTCATCTTGTAATTTAATAGTTTTATTTTCCTGTGTAAGAGTTTTACAAAATTATCACGAAATGAGCTCCTTAAAAGAATATAAATTTACATTTATTATTATAGTTCTTTAAATTATTTAAATTCATTATTATTATTATTATATAATATATATTATACATATATATATATATACATATATATATATATATATATATGGGTAATTATAATTATAATTTAAATAAATTGAAATCAAATTTAATTAAACTTTTATTAACATATTCATAAATAATACATTAAACAATTTGATTTGCCAACCTTTATTAATGTATTATTAAATAATAAAAATTATTCTTTACAGGAAAATTAATGTGAACTTGTGAGAAACTTTTGTTTGATTTGAATACGAAAATTTGCTCAACTCAAAAATAAATGAATCAAACAAAAAATTTGTTTGATTTAAATAAAATTGTGTTTGATTTAAATGAATTTTGTTGGATCCAAATGTATAAATTTTGTTGGATTAAAATGTATAGATTTTGTTGGATCAAAATATTAATGAAATTTAATCATTGCAATTATTAAAATTAAATTATTGTAATTATTGAAACGTAATTATTGCAATTATTAAAATTTAATCATTGCAATTATTAAAATTTAATTATTGTAATTATTGAAACGTAATCATTGTAATTATTATAATTTAATCATTGCAATTATTAAAATTTAATTATTGTAATTATTAAAATTTAATTATTGTAATTATTAAAATTTAATTAATGTAATTACTAAAATTAAATTATTGTAATTATTACTTCAGTTTTACAGCCATAAATTACAAAAATTTAATTATTGTATAGCAGTTCACTACTGTTGACTTTATATATAAATTAGTATATTTCTCACTCAAATTGATAGAGAGAATTAATTATTAACTTTTAACAGTTGTCACGAGAACATGTGTAATATAGTGTACAAAGTGTTACATTAATCCACATTTGCCTGCGATAGTGCCTAATCTATAATAAAATAATTTTAACAATCGAAAAAAGAAAATTATTAATGGTTTGGTTGTCTTGGAATTTTCCAGATAACTGTTTTGATAATGAAGAAAATTCTAGTATTACATTTATTTAGGGACGAAATAATTGAACGAAAATTACGTACACATCTATGTCGGTTGTATAATTAATATATAACGATGATGATAACGAATGATAAATGTTTTCGAAAATGAACCACAACAAGGAAAATTTTCACATTTTCACTCCACAATTATTAAATTTCTCGTTAAATTCAACTTTTGCATTATAACAATAATTATATCATCATCAATTACAATAATGATGATGACAACAATGATGGCCAAAATAATGGTGATGGCAAGAATAATGATAATGGTCAAAAGTGATGATAGAAATAAAAATGATCATTATAATGAATAGATGATAATAATTTTAATAGTAATAATAAAAAGGGATAAGATGTGAGCTGAAAATCAGCAAGGTCTGTCTTAAAAATGTTGCAACTTAAATTAAGACATTTCCTGTCTTAAAATAAGATTTACTTTTTACAGTGTGCAATAAAAAACTAGATATAAAATAATATAATATAATATAATATAATAATAAAATAATAATGATTACCTACTCAAAAACTTCTCTTTCAAAATCGATACCGTAATCGTTAATTTCAATTTTAGAAAATAAACTACAATATAATAATAACTATAATAAAATTTTAGAACTTTTTTTTCATGAACTCAAAAAATACGAATTTTTACCTTTTAAGTGTGATCATAAGAAACAAAAAGTATGTAATTCGAGTTGGCTGGTAGACATAAAAGTATCAATATTTCAAACAGTAGTATAAATTTGAAATATCTTTTTTATCGTCTGCGTACTTGCATTTTTTGTTCACACAACAAACACAAATAATGTTTTTGATTCTTAGCAATTTCCGACTAGTTGTATTTACAACTTTGCAATACACGTATATTAAACAATAAAAACAATTTCAGCGCTATCTACACTGTAAAAAGTCAATTTTATTTTAAGACAGGAAATGTCTTAATTTAAGTTGCAACATTTTTAAGACAGACCTTGCTGATTTTCAGATCACATCTTATTTTCGGGGCCCCTTATTTCCAGTTAAATATAATATAATTATTAATTATATTAAAAAAATATTAATACTAATAGGCAGACCAATCCTATTTTCAAGATAGCATTAATTTCAGATGCATCTTAAAATACGATTTTCTTTTTACTGTCTAAATTGCAAATTGTTAATTATTTTCCACGATTTTCTTCGATACCGATTTTCTTGTAATATTCGATTTACAATAATCGATTTACAATATAATAATTAGAAAATAATATCATGATTATTTTCTGTATAATAATTATTTTCTACACAATAATTATTTTCTACAAAATAATTATTTTCTACACAATAATTATTTTGTAGATCAAACCAAAGATCAAAAAGAACAAATTATTCGACACGATTATTCAGATTATTTAGAAGTATACGATATTTCTACAATAATTAGATTGCACTTTTTCATACCATTTTAGTATGGAATTTATTTACTATCGTTTTCATACAAAAATGAACTGAAAAAGTGCGATTTAATGTTCTTCGCGTAATTCTAAAGATGGAGGCAAATGACTTGAAAATCCGCTGAGTTTTTGATGTGTGACGCTTTGTTAATTTTCAGGAAATGGGTTTTTAAATGCGGCACCAAAAGTAGCGTTAAACAAAGAAATGTGAATGATTGAAAAACGTTGCCAGAAGGGCCTCTTAAAAGGATCGACCTTTTCAATTGACGAGATGTCCTTGGATCCCATCGTCAGTGTCGTTCACCAACTGGTACAACACTTCTCTGTTTGACTATTCTATTACCATATCGGCAGCATTCAGATGCCACAGGTGAGCACAAAAATAATTCTCAAAATCATCACCTAATCAAACTTCCTAGTAAATTCTCTTTAAAAATCAACTCTAGTCGCGAAATTCCGAAAACCGAACACCTTTACGAAAATCGTGTATACACGGAAAAACGAAAGTCTTAAACCACTTACACAATTAGTCAATTTTGTGGCTTAAAACAAGACTAAGTCATTTTTTGGTCTTAAAATTAGTCCAAATTGACGCTTACGTAAACGGTTCCAGTCAAAATTGGGCTGAACGTGATACTTCTTTTTTTCAGTGTGCATAGATGCCAAGGTTGTCTAAAATAATACCAAGAAAACAACAAAAAAGAAAGTAACGAAGAAAAAATAAAACCAAGACTAACAAAAAAGAAAATACATTAAAAAAAATAAAAACAAGACTAACAACAAACAAGAAAATACAGAAAAAAATACAAAAAAAGACTTAAAAAACAAAAAAATATAGAAAAAATACAAAAAAAGACTTAAAAAAACAAAAAACAAAAATTAAACTTTTATAAGGAAGCAAGAATAATAAAAATAATAATAATAATTTATTTATTCAATCTTAAACGGGTTCAAAATAAACAGTTTACATTAACAAAATGTTAATATTTAATATTTAAATAATAATAATTATTTATTTGTTCAATCTTAAACGGGTTCAAAATAAACAATTTACATTAACGAAATGTTAATAATTAAATAATAATAATATGTAATAATAATAATAATAATAATAATAATAATAATAATAATAATAAAACACAAACAGAAATAGTATAACGCAACAAAAAATTGATGGTTTTTACCCTAAAAGGACAAAGTTCACACCTCTACTAATATTTATCACTGTAATTAGAAGCACATACTTTAGAATGCTTTATAAATACATTGTAAAATCGATTTTAAAAAATTATCATCCTTAAACTGATTCAGTCAAGATTAACATTCCAAACATCTTTTAAAATATATCAGTCAAAAGTTGCTGATTTTCAATCAGTTATGGACTAATAGATTATAATTTAGTAATTTCTACTGATTTACAAAACATTTTTACAAATTTTAAAGAATTTTCGATGATTTTTAATCATTTTTTACTGATTTGCAATCATCTCGACTGATTTTCAATCACATTCACTGATTTTCATCGTGGTCATGATTTGCGATAATTTACAGAAATTTGCATTAACTATCGATTATTTCAAAGCATTTTTTCCTGATTTACAAGCACTTTTACTGATTTGCAATCATTTTTACTAATTTGCAATCATTTTTACTGATTTGCAATCATTTTAACTCATTTTCAATCTTCTTCATATATTTGGAATAATTACGCTCGTTTGTAATCATTGTCGCTGAATTATAATCATTTTCACTGATTTTACATTAGTTTCTGCTAACTTGCATTCATTCTCACTGATTTGAAAGAATTTTCAATGATTTTCACTGATTTGCAATGATTTTCACTAATTTGCAATCATTATCAATTATTTCTAGGCAATTTTTCCTGATTTTTAACCTTTTTTCTGATTTGCAACCTTTTTCACTGATTTTCATTCGTCGTCGCTAATTTGCGACCATTTTCATAAATTTGCAATCATTATCGATGACTTTCAAGCATTTTTTACTGATTTGTAATCACTTTTACTGATTTGCGATAATTATCTCTAATTTTTATTCACTTTCGTTGATTCACAATATTTTTATTCACTTTCGTTGATTCACAATAATTTTATTGACTTTAAAATATTTTCCATGATTTATTATCATTTTCCATGGTTTGAAATCATTATCGTGAAATTATCATAATTTTTAACTGATTTTTAATAATTTTCAATAATTTTCACTGATTTTCAATCACTTTCGTTGTTTTACAATCTTCGTTTATTTGCAATCATTTTCCTTGATTTGCAATGATTTTCTTTGATGTGCAATACTTTGCGCTGATTTTCAATCATTTTTCTCATTTCAAATAATTTTTTATTGATTTAAAATCATTATTTACTAACTACAAATCACTTTTACTGTTTTTTTTTCTAACAAGAGTTGGTCATTAATTGAAAATCAGATATCAATTATTATTCAACTAAGAATGTTCAGCCCCTTAACATAACCTCAAATTATAATTTCTTTTAATTGTAACTAAAGTTACAACTGAATTTACATGACAAAAATACTAAATGATAACTACTGCATGTCATGTGACGTCATGATGACGTCATTAGTCACGTGACTCGCAATCAAAAATTGTTTTGCTTTCTCATTTTAAAAATAATGAATCTATAATTACAAAAATTTGAGAAAAATCCATAAATGAATAATAATTGCACTATTTTTGTTTAATTAAAAATAATTCGTGACACAGACAGTATAGATCATCTTAAAGACGAATCAGACAAACATTGAAAGTGAGGTTATGTTTTTGTCTAATATTTTGCGTTTTCAAAAGAAAAGAAAATCGTTTATGGCATTTTTTCTCAAGCAAATGTGCTAAATGTATTTTTAAATAAAATGAACCAATAAGATGTACAATTAAAAATTTTAAAAATTCACTTCCTGCAAAAAAAAATACTATTTTTGTGGTTTTGTTTAAGGGAGTGAATTTTAATTATTTTTCTTCAAATATACGTTTTATTGGTCCATTTTGTTTAGAACAATATTTGGCACTTTTTGTCTACGAAAAATTGCAATAAACGATTTTGTTTCTTTTTGAAATAGCAGATGCAGAATATTGTAAAAAACATAACCTCATTTTTAATATTTATCTGAGAAGTTAGATGAACCATACCAGAATTGAGTACATAATGTATAGATAATATTCCAAAGAACTGAATATGCGAAAATGTTAAAAAAAATTGCAATTATATATAATGATAAAACTAATACAAAATGCTCAACAAAATGTTAAATTATAATATTCGTAATTTAAAGAAAAATATTGACTCAAAATAATTATTCAAATATACAAATCGTATATTTTATTATAATTATTAAAGATATACAAATCGTATATCTAGATCTTTCAAAATTTGTTGATATTTATTTTCATTACTTCTTCGTTTGCAGTTGAAAACAACTTTCTAGTTTGAGGTTATGTAAATGAGGTGAACATCCTTAAGAAAAGAGTGTATTAAACTGTCGCATTTGTTCTTTCAGTTTATGTTTGAATAATAGTAAATGTAAATTTTTAAAATAAAAAAAAACCAGTTTTAAACATACTTTACGAATGCCGCGGATATTATCATAATTCAAATGAGATAAACTTGTGTAACATATAAAGTTGTACAAAATTGTTGACTTTATAAATCTAAGTTTCGTTTGATTTATGAATTTCTATTCTTCCAGATTTTTTACCAAAAAATAATGTTCAAAATTAGATATTTTGCGTAAAAAAT
>WNHD01006588.1:0-10886 GCA_011057455.1 Ganaspis sp. Gsp50 | reverse complement strand
ATGTGAATGTACAAGAACCTGTACAGGATCTTGTACAGGTTCTTGTACTGGATCTTGTTCCAATTTCTTATGCAGAACTTGTACAAGATCTTGTACAGGATCCATAGTGGATCTAGTACTAGTTCTAGTGTGGATCTTGTACAAGATCTTGTACAAGTTCTTGTACAGGAATTTTCAGTAGGGTTAACACTCTCTAAATTTGAATCAGTAGAAATCTACTAATTTCACAGCTAAAACTGAGCAACTAATTTATTTAGTAAAAATCTACTGAAAAATAGTAAAATTTAACTGTAAATTAGTGAAAAATTTACTAATTTTACAGTAAAATTTCACTGAGAATCAGTTGAAATTTACTAATTGAATTAGTTGCTCAGTTTTAGCTGTGAAATTAGTAGATTTCTACTGATTCAAATTTAGAGAGCAGATTGTAGAGCTTCATCTAAAGATAATTTTTCAACAAAAAAGTGATTTTTGAAAAAAATGCGTTTTCTGCACGGACTGATTCAATTATAATAATAATTTACTAATTAAATTAGTAGTTTAAAGTCCACTATTTCAATTAGCAGTAATATACTAATTAAATTAGTATCGTAATTTACTAATTAAAAAAAAATTAAAAATAAAAAAATAAAAAAAATAGAAAAAAAATAAAAATTAATTATAATAAAACTAAAACTAAAACATTCGATATTTTTATCAAAAGTTAGTTAATCTTTATTATTTCAATCGGTAAACGACTCTACGCTATTGAATTGGTAGAACATTATTAATTCAAATTTATAGACTATGCAACATTGACCTAAGAAACATTTATATTTTTTTAGTCCAGTATTAAATTAATTGAAAAACTTGTAACCAATCAAATAGTTTTTTAGTTACTTTTTTTCAAAAAGCTTTTTTTCTCAATCAGTTAATGAAACATTAAATAAATTATGACAACAATATCTTATTTTCAGTAATTTTTTAGGCACATTACGATCTTTAGTTCAATATATAGATATATATTTATACATATCTTCATGGATCAGAAGAAAATTTTTTACTTTTCTCTCCCTGTATAAGGGGCATTCCACACCAAATCGAACGATTTGAAATTTTTTTTATTCCCGTCATTTTTTGATGTTTTAATACCCATCGAAAAACTCCTCCTAAATTTTGAGATATTTTTAACAAGTTCTTGAATTTAAAAAAACGCTTCTTCTATAGTTTTTTCCTTCTAACTTCTTAAAAAAGGCTTCAAATCAAAAAATTTTTAAAATTCGAAAAAAATAGTAGCCATCGAGAATCCATGACCTGGTCGGCCTGAAAAGTTGTGGTTTGAGTAGTAGTTTACTGTAAAAAATTTTCAAGAAAATCAAAATATGCACTCGCTTTAAAAAATGCAGTTTAATGTTAAAAATCAAAAATTACATGTTAAAACACTTTACACAATTTTTTTGTATTTTATTCACTAAGTTATTCCATTCGAAGCCTTTTTTAAGAATTTATGAGCAAAAAACTATAAAAAGAACGTTTTTTCAAATTCAAGAACTTGGCAAAAAAGTCTCAAAATTTAGAAATTTCTCGATGAGCACTAAAAAATATCAAAAAATGACGGAAATAAAAAAAAAATTTTTTTCAAACCGTCCAATTTCGCGTAAAATGCCCCATATACAGGATGACTCAAAATTGTTCTTAAAGTTCGCATTTCTAGAAACTAGACAAAAATTAAAAATTTACGTATTTTTTTATTTCTGTATATTCTCTTTAGATGTAGGAGTAAATCGAGTTTAAAATTCAAATACTACAGGGTGATTCAAAATTTTTAAAAATTAAATTAAATTGCTAAGACCAGAATTTTCAGAAACTAGACGAAAATCGAAAATATCCGTATTGTTCATTTTTCTATATTCCCCATAAGAAATGAATAGAGTTCAAAATTTGCATGCTACAGGGTGACTCAAAATTGCTTTAAAGTTTGCACTTTTTGGAAACTTGACAAAAGAACCCCAAATTTTGACGCCGTTTTCTTTCTCAAAGATTGATTCAACTCATAGTTATTTAGATTCTACAGGGTGACTCAAAATAGCTAATAAAACTATAGCGTTTACAGAAAAGTCCTGATTGATCGGCGTATTTCATTTCCAAATTGTACCTGGCCTCGGTCAGGAGCATGGCAGAATTTCTACATTTCAAAATATTACGTTGTTCTAAAAAAAAGTGTGTTCTTAAGTACACGGAGAAAAATTGCAAATGAAATTTACCTAATTTAGTTAAGTAAAATATACTTAATATCACTTAAGTAATATTTACCTAACGTTTGCATATTCTGAAAAAATAGTTAAGTATAATTTACCTAACCTATTAGACCTACAGACCTATTTTACCTACAGTTCACTTAAATCATTAAGAGGATTCTACTTAAGTACTTAGGTAATTTTTACTTAAGTACTCTAACTCAACTACTTCAGTAATTTTTACCTAAGTTTTAGGTTTACTTCACTTGTGGTTTTTCTGCGTGTATGCACTGAGAAAGCGACTCGGTTAATATAGCACCTGCAAACTTAGTTGCTGAATTTAACCGAGTAAAACGGTTACTTATAAACAACTAATGATTGTATGTAAACGTGTTATTCGGCTAAATTTAATCGGCACAAGTTTGCAGGTGCTATATTACACTGTAAAAAGTAAATCTTATTTTAAGACAGGAAATAAGTCTTAATTTAAGTTGCAACATTTTTAAGGCAGACATTGCTGATTTTCAGATCACATCTTATTTTCAGCTACATTGTTGAAAGCATACTAATAGGCAGACCAATCTTATTTTCAAGACAGCATTAATTTCAGATGCATCTTAAAATACGATTTTCTTTTTATACTGTGTAGCAGTGTTTCGGTTACTTTCAACCGACCCATTTTCTCAGTGTGTTCTTAAAGTATATTATAGTATATTAAAGTATATTCTTAAAATGTATGCAGGGCGTCTCAATTTTCAAAAACATGTATCATGTAATATGTGGATGACCCTTTTGTAACTTTTGTTTTTTGTATATATATAAACTTTTGTCGAGACTTGGAGAATCGTTAATTTGCTAAACAATGAAATATATGAATACCGCTCGTTTTGCAAAATAAAGAAAAAAAAGTGATTTATTGATTTGCCGAGTCGAAGCACGCGACAGTAAGAAGTAGAATGACAATCGTCATTGTGAATACAAAGATAGGAAGAAAGCAAAGCGCTCTCATGGACCATGGAGAGGTGACGACAGGATTAGAGCGGTATATGTAAAAGGCCTCGGATGATGGACCCCGAATAGAGAGATGTCCTGGCGCAAAGGCTGTGGTGCTGAAAAAAAATATAGCGCATGAATGAGCTGCACTTGCCTCCTTTTTGCTCTCGGCGCCGAGTGCTTGTGGTGATACACGGTCCCTTGGACGCCGCATTATCCTACGGGGATAATTGGCATTGACCGGCCACTAGGAGACAGTTCTTCGGTCCTTCCTCTTTTACGGCCAACAGATAACGATTGTCCGGTTCACTTGAGAGCGGTCTCTTTCATGTGGAAAATCTTCGCAACACGTTCCCACAGTCCAAATTCACCTATGTACGAATTTTGCTTTTTTATAGAGGTATAGAAACCATTTTTGTATACTGTATATACAAAACCTGCTATATGTATTTTTGTATACTGTATACAAAATCTGCTATGCATTTTCGCATATACTGTATACAAAATCTGCTATGCATTTTCGTATATACTGTATACAAAATCTGCTACATGTATTTTTGTATACTGTATACAAAATCTGCTATATGTATTTTTGTATATACTGCATACAAAAACTGCTATATGTATTTTCGTATACTGTATACAAAATCTGCTATGTATTTTTATATACCTTAATATACCTTAAAATAGTATACCCTACAAGATTTATACCTATATAGGTATATCCTGAAACATGTATACTATTTATCATTAAGCCCAGTGGAGCCGTTTTAACCTAAACCCAAAGACAAAATTTAGTTTAAGAAATAAGGAGTAAATAAAAAATTTGAAAGCCACATGCGAAAAGAGTTTTAAAATTGTTGTTTGTAAAGCTACCTCTTAAAGTTTTTACAGATAATAAAACGCTTTTAAAAAAATTAGTACGTGTGTCAAGTTGATAGCAAAACGTTTGCGGAGATGATTGTAATTTCAGCTCCTATATAATCAGAAATCATCCAATTTTCTTGCATTATCGATTAAGGACAAATTTTTACAAAAAAGTTTACAAAAATAGGTAACTGAAAAATTCTGTAAAATTAACTAGAACATTCGAAATGTCAATTTTAGCATCCATATAAGAATGAAGAAAATATACGTCAAGATGATTCTATCACTATATGAAGAAAATATACGTCAAGATGATTCTATCACTATATATGAAGAAAATATATACTTCAAGATGATTCTATCACTATATATGAAGAAAATACTTATGTGTACTCTTTTTTTCTTACAGAACAATTTCAAGCACAAAGTCTATGGTTGCCACAATCAACTTTGGGAAGTGGTCCGCCACTCATTGAGGATGTTAAAGTAGAGCTGCAAAATCGAAAACTTTGGTCAAAATTCCACGCACAGAACACGGAAATGATCATCACTAAAAGTGGCCGGTGAGTTTGCATAAACAATCATCTTTTATTTTTGAATCCATTTTCGTATATTTCGATGTTTTGATTTAAAAATGTAATGTGTGGTAATTATATTTATGACAATTATAACTAGGCGGTTAATTGAGGAAAGTTACATCGAAGTCTATGTATACATAATGAGCGCGTAAAATACACATATACGCTATACGTATCTGCTTAGTACACGGAGAAAAATTGCAAGTGAAATTTACCTAATTTGGTTAAGTAAAATCTACTAAACATCACTTAAGTAATATTTACCTAACTTTATATATTGAAGTTTATATTGAACTTTTATATTGAAGTTTATATTGAACTTTTATATTGAAGTTTATATTGAACTTTTATATTGAAGTTTATATATTTTGAAAGGAGTTAAGTATAATTTACCTAACGTATTAGGTATAAACATCACCTAAATATTACACGATCTGAAGAAAGGGACCTTACAAGCATTTGAAATTAGGTTATGTTTGCTGACAGTTTTAATTTAATTATTGCTTCCCTTTTAATTATTTGCAACGAAAAAAAGTTTTTCTAGAATAGCCTTTTTGTATAATATACTGTCGAGAAAAACTGTTTTTGTCTGCGAATAATTAAAAGGGAAGCATTAATTAAGTTAAAACTGTCAGCAAACATAACCTAATTTCAAATGCTTGTATAATTGTCCCTTTCTTCAGATTATGTCACAAATTACTAAGCAAATTCTACTTAGAAATCGTGTAAAACTTCTTAGTTAAAACTTAAGTAAGTACTTGGGTAATTTTCACTTAAGTACTCTAATCAACTATATTTAAGTAATTTTTACCTAAGTTTTAAGTTCATGTCACTTGTAAATTATGTAATATGGCAATATACATACAATATATGTAATATGGTAATATACATAGAGGCCGTCCATAAACTACGTCACGCTTTCGAGGGGGGGGGTCGAATTTGCTGACCGTGATGATCTGCAGAAAAAATGGCGCTAATGCATGTGAAGTTTGTGACGACAGGGGGGGGGGGTGGAAAAAATAGCGTGACGTAGTTTATGGACAGCCCCATACAATATATATAATATGGTAAATTAAATAAATAAAATTAAAAATTATAGTAAAATTAAAAATATATAAGTAAAATTCGTGTAAATATATGGTAATACAAGTTATTAAAAAAGTTACCAATTTCTCAAAAGAAGTTTGAGGTTGCTAAGAGTAAAATACAGAATGGACGGAAAAAGATAGAAAAAAAGTGCATTTTCGCTAAGAAGAGGATACACATTGAGAAAAATGTGTTTTTGTTGTTCTCGTTTAATTTTCACATCTTTTTATCAGCTTCACTATAGACTGCGATGCTGTCGCCAATTTTCTGTCTGGTGACCAGCATCCGGTCGGCACTAGTCCTTGTTAAAAGTGGACCCTTGAAAAGACTACCGAATAATCCTCTGACCAAGCCTCCATCTAAACTGAGCTCGTTAAACCGGGAAACGATACCTAAACGCGCGTATTCAACTGAATCAACGTTGCGCGACTAAGCGCCGGCAAAGCACTTCACTCTTCCTTTATACACCTTGTTTATTTTCTTCTTTGATTTTTGCCGTCATCGCCCCGTCGCGTCATCAGAAAACCTCTTTTATATTTTTAAACCAACAGATTAGACTTTCAGATTTTTTTGTTGATTTTTTTTATTTTTTTTGATTTTTTTTATTTTTTCATTTATTTTTTTTATTTTTTTTTGATTTTTTTAGAGTAGATATGTTTGTTGTCTCAGTACCGGATAATCATACATTAAATTCGATAGGTTTTCTATTATCGTAAACACGTGTAAAGTGCATAGGTAAACACAAAAATATATTTAATCTGCGTAATCTACTGCATTGATTCAACTAATAGCTTTTAATTAAATTGAAATTGCCCCAGCATCAACTTGCCCCTGCGGTAACTTTTCCGAGTCTCCCCTACTGCATGCAAAAAGTATATTTTACACATAAATATATAAAAAGTCAATAAAAATAAAAATATCTGGTTTAATGTACAAAGGTTAAAGAAAACTTTCGTTCAACACCGTATGATGAATATAAAAACGTTGTATATATATTGGGCTCTACATCCTAAATCGGGTACCAATCAGATTTTGCAACTCGGATTTTTTGAAACTTTTTTTCTTTTAGTACTGCTAGAGAGTAGCTTTCATGATTTTTTATCGATTTTTTTGTCGAGCCATTCAAAAGCTATGAAATTTCAAAATATTACGTCACTTTTTTTTGAAAGCTTATAACTTTGCGAAACGTGGATCTCTTCGTCTGCTCATTATATTATATTAAATTTTTTGTTAAGGTAAGTTATGGTTTATAACTTTTAGGTTTAGGCCATGGGCATGTCCCGTAAATTTGTGAAATAAATAAATAAATTATAAGATTTCAAATTTGTTAAAAAAACAGTTTCTTACAAAAAAAAAAAAAAAAAACCAAACTGCTCATTGTTAAATAAACTCATTGTTAAATAAACTGCTCTACATTGTTAAAAATGAAGATTTATTCATAAAATTAAAAAATCTAATAGTAATAACTTTCGACAATTTTTTTCGATACTTTTTCTAAAAAGTACGTTTAGAAAAAATTTTCATAAAAAAAAAAGTTACGTTTGGACCATTTTTCGCAAAGTTATAAGCTAGCTGTCGAAAAAAAGTGACCCAATTTTTTGAAAATTTGTAGCTTTTGAATGGCCTGACAAAAAAAATTGAAAAAAATCATGAAAGCTAGTCCGAAGCAGTACTAAAAGAAAAAAAAGTTTTAAAAAAATCCGAGTTGTAAAAGCTGATTGGTATCCGATTTGGCGTGGAATGCCCCAAATTCAATATCATCATACACATTAATTATGAAACTTTAAAAATTTGAAAAAATCAATTGACTGCGTAAATAAAACTGCGAGTGTACAGGACTATAACTAAATTCTTTTCGGTCGCGGTACCTTTGAAATTTGCCAAAGCTTCGTGATCTTCCTTTGAAATCTTCTCTTAATTAGCCGTTTCTACATTCTCCTCCAAGATAAGACTCCACACATTCACAGGCGACTCTTTATTTTTCTTTCTAGATTTCTTTTAATGGAAATATTCCTCATTTTTTATTGCAAGATATAGTAATTTTCCTTTTATTTTTTTCTATTTAATTTTTCCTTTTATTTTTCTTTCTTCATTTCTTTTAATGGAAATATTCCTATCAATGTAGAAATTCACGTAGAAATATTTCCAACTTTTGATGCATAAGAAATATTTGAAAATGAATAGTATTTTTGAATTTTAAAACCCCTTCGGGGTCTTACTTATTGTTTTTTTCATTTAAAAGGATATATTAGACTCCTTATTGAAGCTAAAATTTTTGAAGTAGAAATGCACGAAGAAGGTTCCAAATCGCTACTTGAATTTCCACGTGACCTAATTAATTGCACCTAAATTTCTACGTACGTTTCCACGAAAATATGCACGTGATTTTCAACGTAGCATTCTACGAGAATATTTTCACCTGGGACTTCGCTATTTCTGCTGCCAAAATGTAACTTTTGAAATACTAATAATGTAAAACAATTTTATAAAATTGTTATTCCACATACGGGGTTCTTTTTACATATTCTTATAACCTCTGATTGATCTCCAATTTCGAGGTTATGTTTGCCTTCTTATTTTGAGATTACGTTTGATCTCTTATTTTGAAGTTACGTTCGACCTCTTATTTTGAGATTACGTTCGACCTCTTATTTTGAGATTACGTTTGACCTCTTATTTTGAGGTTAAGTTGACCTCTTATTTTGATATTACGTTTGAAAAATCAAAATCGAACTTAACCTGATTATTATTTTCAGCTGAAATTTTCTCAAATATAACAAGTGGTTTGAGCTTAACGGAGAATCTTGTATATTATTGACTACACAATGACATAGATATGCGTGAAAAAAAGAAGGAAGCTAAGGGACCAATAAGCTTGGAATGTCGGTTGGCACGTAGATCGGTAAAACATGTCTACAGATCTTCGACAGCGGTGGCCTGGCGGCGCTTGCTTAAGACAAAGAAAAGTAGTTTCAGGCGCCACTCGACTGTCTATCCGTTCGTCCACTTGAGTGGACCTGAGGCCCAAGATTTGGGACTAACCGTCAATATGGGACCCCCTGTAGCTTCTAAAAAGTACCTACCCTTTTTTCGTATCGCTGGCTCCATGACGCCAACTGACGCCAACTGACGCCAACCAACTATGACTCATTTTTAGAAATCTTTCTGCATACAGCAAATCATCCTTTGTAGTCTTATTACTTAACCGTGTTCTCGTTATATATTACAAGCTTTCCTATACTGTATGGCATTATTAACATGTGTCATTCCTATATTATGCGTTTAATAGATACACCTATTATAATATGTAGATACACCTATTAATAGATATATCTATTAATTAATAGATACACCCTCTGAATCTGAATCAGCAAAATTTACTTTGCAATGCACATGGGCACACTACAAAAACATGGTGTCATATTTGGTGACTAAGACACAAACAATGTCTTAATTTAAGACACTTTTGACCAAATAAGACACTTCTGTCTCACTTTTAAGACACCATTTTTTGCAGTGCTTATACCAAAGTTGGGACAGGGAGCTGCCCCCTTCTATATGTATAGAAAATAAAATTTCATATAGGTACCTTCTATACTCTCATTACTTTCCTCCCATGAACAAAATTAATATGAACTGCCTCCTTCTAGGTCAAATCCTGGTCACGCCCTTGGCAATGCATTTTATAATAATAATAATAATAATAATAATAATAATAATAATAACTATACTGCCCTACAGTGCAAAAACTTACATATAAACGCATGATTCCATGAGGAATAATTCCAGATTTTCCATGTTTTCCATAGTTGTAGAAACCCCGATATTTTACATACATATATAAATTTTATTCTTAACGTGGACATAATTTTTTAAAAATATTTTATTTATGAACAGAAAAAAAGGACTTTAAGTTTTTAAAAATTTCCCGGTTTGGTAAAAAATTTCCGGCTATTTCCCGATTTATCCCGGTTAAATAAAAATCCCGGTTATTTCCCGGTTTTCCTGGTTAGTAGACACCCTGTCTTATATTATGCGTGTGTCATTAATAATAATAACTATACTGCCTTACAGCGGAAAAACTTACGTAAGTAACAATTCCAACATTATGGAAATCTCATGGAATTTTCATTTATATCATGGAAATTAATTTTTCTTTTTAATGTCTTTACTTTATGATGTTTATTAAGTTTTACTAAAATTTTATACCTTTTTTAACATAAAGAAAACTTCAAAATACTTCAAAATATTTAAAAATACTTCAGAATACTTCATAATACTTCAAAATATTTTAAAATAACTTTAAAATATTCTAAAATACTTCAAAATATTGTAAAATATATTTAAAATTACTTTAAAAGATTTGTAAATACTTTAAAATGTTTAAAATACTTAGAATGCCTTTAAAATATTTCAAATTATTTAAAACTACTTTAAAATACTTCAAACTACTTTAGACTACTCCAAAATATGCAATAATACTTAAAATGTCTTCGAAATATTTCAAAATACTTCAGACTACTTCATAATACTTCAAAATATTTTAAAATAACTTCGAAATATTTTAAAATAACTTCAAAATATTTTAAAATACTTCAAAATATTTAAAAGCACATAAAAATACTCCAAAATATTTAAACATACGTACCTACTTAAAATAGGTACTTCAAAATATTGTAATATACTGAAAATGACTTTAAAAGATTTCAAAATATTTAAAGATACTTTAAAATAGTTTAAAGTATTTAAAAATATTGGTATCTTAAGTATTAAATAAAATATAAAAAGATTTTACAGTATTAGTTTCTTAAAATATTTTAAAAGTATATAAAATATCTCAGAGTACTTCAAAATACTTCAAAATATTGAAAAATACTTAAGACTACTTATACCTAAATACTTCAGACTACAACAAAATACTTCAAAATACTCCAAAATGTTAAAAAAAAGACTTAAAATTACTTTAAAATGCTTTAGATTACTTCAAAATACATCCAAATACTTCAAAATATTTAAAAATGCTTAAAATGTCTTTAGAATATTTCAAACTACTTAAAACAACTTGAAAATACTTCAGACTTCTTCTAAATACTTCAAAATATTTACAAATACTTAAAATTTCTTTAATATATTTCAAAATACTTAA
>WNHD01006583.1:0-20129 GCA_011057455.1 Ganaspis sp. Gsp50 | reverse complement strand
AGAATCAGTGTAATAAATTAAGCAAGTGGAAAATTATGTTCATTTCATGACCATTTTGCTTCCTCATAGAAACTTTATTTTCGTTGCAAAAAAACTATCCTAAGTAGTTCAGAGGTAAAAATCTTTCCATAAATTCACATTGATCCAGAGAAGTGTCGTATTTCTAATATAAATAAAAACTTGGCTTTTCTTATTCATATAAAACAAAAGTATAAAACAAGAAAATTCAAAACAAAATTACAGAAACACAGTCAATTTTGCAAATACGTGAGACATGATTCATCTTTAAAAAGAAATGAAAATGGAGGCATGCTTTTTGTTAAAATTCATATTGATCCAGAGAAGTGTAGTGTTTCTAAAATAAATAAAATGTTGGCTTTTCTTATACATAATCGAATAAAAAAAAGAAAATTGAAATGAAATTTCAGGAACACAGTGAAATTTGCAAATACGTGAGATATGATTCATCTTTAAAAAAATGAAATGGAGGCCTGCTTTTTGTTAAAATTCATATTGATTTAGAGAAGTGTAGTGTTTCTAAAATAAATCAAATGTTGGCTTTTCTTATACTTAATCGAATAAAAAATACGAAATTCGAAAAGAAATTTCAGGAACACAGTCAAATTTGCAAATACGTGAGACATGATTTATCTTTTAAAGAAATGAAAATGGAGGCATGCTTTTTGTTAAAATTCATATTGATCCAGAGAAGTGTAGTGTTTCTAAAAAAAAAAAAATGTTGGCTTTTCTTATACTTAATTGAATAAAAAAACAAAATTCAAAAAAAGTTTCAGAAACACAGTCAATTTTGCAAATACGTGAGACATGATTCATCTTTAAAAAAAATGAAAATGGAGGCATGCTTTTTGTTAAAATTCATATTGATCCAGAGAAGGGTAGTGTTTCTAAAACAACAAAATGTTGGCTTTTCTTATACTTAATCGAATAAAAAAAAGAAATTCGAAAAGAAATTTCAGGAACACACTCAAATTTGCAAATAAATGAGACATGATTCATCTTTAAAAAAAATGAAAATGGAGGCATGCTTTATGTTAATATTCATATTGATCCAGAGAAGTGTAGTGTTTCTAAAATAAATAAAATGTTGGCTTTTCTTATACTTAATTGAATAAAAAAACAAAATTCAAAAAAAGTTTCAGGAACACAGTCAATTTTGCAAATACGTGAGACATGATTCATCTTTAAAAAAAATGAAATGGAGGCATGCTTTTTGTTAAAATTCATATTGATTTAGAGAAGTGTAGTATTTCTAAAATAAATAAAATATTGGCTTTTCTTATACTTAATCGAATAAAAAATACGAAATTCAAAAAAAAATTCAGGAACACAGTCAATTTTGCAAATACGTTAGACATAAATTTTGTAAAAATTAATTTAAAAATGTGGAAAATTATGTTCATTTTGCTTCCTCATAGAGAAATTTTTTTTGCAATGAGGAACCTTGATCAGTTCTTAAGAAGAAACTATTATTAATGAATGTTAATTTCAAATTTATTATATTATACTTTGAATTTTATATGTCAATAATATTTCAGAAGTAAACAATATTTCTATAAATTTCTGTTAAAATAAATAGTTTATGTACGTTAGTCGATTTGTTTTTTTCTAATAAATATTTTTCTTGTGAGAGCTACCATAAAAAAATGATAGTTTTAGGAGTTATGGTGATTTTATATGTAAAAAATAATAGAAAATTGTCATTTACTTCATTAATTTTTGGTCAAATATATACTTTATACAGGTGAATTGATTCTTTTCGATGCAAGAAATGAAAGTTTTTTAATAATTCTTTTAATTTTAAAAAAGGAAAACAAATTTATGCAATAAGCCGTATTTTTTTTATGAAAAATCGCAAAAAAAATTTGAATGAGAATGTCTAAAAATCTTTGTATACAAATATTGATATTTATGCGTACAAAAAGTCCAAAAAATTTTATTAAAATCGGTTAATCTGCTCTCTAAATTTGAATCAGTGAAAAAGTCACTGGTTTAACCAGTGAACGAACGTTTCACTGATTTTCCAGTGAATCTCACTGCAGTGAATCTCACTGAGAACCAGTGAATCATCACTGATTAAACAGTGAAAAATCACTGATTCAAATAGTGATTAAACTTTTTCACTGATTCAACCAGTGATTATTCACTGATTCGCAGTGGTATACTTATAACTGGATGATTCAGTGATTATTCACTGCTAATCAGTGAGAATTCACTGATTCAAATTTAGAGAGTGTTCTCGAGATATCCTGTTGACAAAAATACTATAGAATGGGTTTAGTCATAAGAGCATCACGTAATTTTCATGATCCACGTGTCTTAAAAACTCTCTACTTTTCTCTAATTAGATATCATTTGGAGTTTGCCTCTGTTATTTGGTCACCCTAGTATCAATGCCACAAAATCAGAATCGAAAGGGTCCAAAACAGATTTCTTAGATTTGCGGCTTATCAACTTGGTTTGCCATTTGATATTTCGCACGATGACGCTGAACTACGTGCTGTTCTTAAGATACCTTCAATGCAATATAGATATATATTTTTTTATTTTAAATTTTTGCTCCTGATCATTAATGGTACAATTTATTTTCATCTTGCTTCTATATCACTTTCAGCACCTGTGATTCTTACGAGGGGTGTTACCACTTTTAAAGTCCCTTACCACCGCACAAACTAAATAAAAAATAAAAATAAAAATAAAAATAAAATAATTGCCTGTTATCGCGTATGTGTAGGGAGACAAATAATCATCACGAATTAGACTTCTTTAACTCATCTCTGTCAGAGTTTAAAAATCGTCTAGCCAATTCTCTGCGAAACATTTTTTAGATAAATAAAATTTTTGGTATTCCGCCTTTGCGACTCGATTTTTCTTATGTTTTGATTTCTTTAGTTTTTCTTTTAGTTTTAACTTTAGTTACTTTTTCATCAATAATGAGAAAGTATTCAAAATTTGCGATATTTGGATTTTGCTAATTTCATCATTTTTCATGTATTAAAAGGCGTTTCCCGTTTGTAATGATAATAAAATAAAATATAGAATAATATTAGAACTCTTAATTACTATTATTCACTTACCATTCTTCAATTAATGAACTGAGAATCAGGATCACGTTGCAGGAATATCTGATGAAGGATCCAATAACCCATTAAGCTCCCTGGAATTTTTTCTAAAAGGCCGAAGAAACGCAATCGCTGACATTCTACACTTTGACTCCTATTATTAAAAATTTTAAATCTGCGACATTTGTACATTTCAGAGACCATCTTGGCAATATTTTGCCACGTTAATGTTCCGAAAAAAATGTCCCTGAAAAATGTTCAAGGCATGTTTAAAAAATGTGATTCTAATTATAACATTTCTTGCGCATTGAAACTTTAAACAAAATGTATATTTTAATGATGACAGTTATTTTTAATTCATTATTTGTTTATTTTTATTTATTATAATTTTTAAGTAATATATTTATCATCTATTTATTTATCATTTATTTCTCATCTATTTATTTATCATTTATTTATCATCTATTTATTTATCATTTATTTATCATCTATTTAGTTTTTATGAATTATTTATTAATTAAACCATTTAATAAACGTGTAAGCAATATTTTTATCTTTATATTTTCGCTTCACTGATAATAAGTGCGTCTAAGGAGATACGCGAATATTAAAAACCTTTCACTCAATGTATCACTTTTCAAGGACGCGTAAATTTAAACGCGCTGCTTTTTAGGCATTTTTTATAAATTTGAATCGATATCTGTCCACACGACGCAATGCTGATGCGAAAACTATCACTTTCGACGATTATCCGATTGGCGAGTGCCATAGAGAAAGTGAGAGGGTGTCATTACACAATGTCAGTATAATAAATGCGTTGCTATTAATGATCTGATCGTAATCCGATTGGCCTAGAATCGCCAACAAAGTTCAAAGCTGTATTTATAAAAAAAAATTAAATGCAAATCTATTTTTGGCAAATTTCTGTTACATGACGATGACGAATCATTTTCAAAATGTAACGAGACGATAAAGATGTATTTTGATTAGTTATTTATTGTATTTAATATTTACAATAATAAATGTGACACGCTCCGAAGAAAGGGACCTTAGAAACAAACGATTATAGTAGGTTATGTATGATGATAGTTTTAACTTGATTAACGCCTCTTTTTTAATTATTTGCATCCGAAGACAGTTCTTCTTGATAATTTGGATACAAAATATGCATGACAAAACACCTTTTGATTTCAAATTATTAAAATGGAAGCTTTAGTACTAAATCTTATGTTTTATTTGATTTGTTTGATAATAGTTTTAACTTGACGTCAAGTTAAAACTATTATCAAACATAACCTATAATTTTTGGCTCCTAAGGTCCCTTTCTTCGGATCAAATTATGTATTTACAGACAAATAAACATATGTTCTATGGTCTGCTCAATTTCCATATCATGAATTACCAAACGAAACAAAAAAAATTGTTTTTAAATAATCAGAAAAATCACTCTTGCGAAAGAAATTACGCAAGAGTTCCCATTTCTTGTATCAAATGTCTTTCATTCAATGTGCGTTTTATAATACCATGAAAATCAATTTCCTAAAGAATGTGACATTTGATGAATCGTCAGTCCGACCCGAAAATCCGTTTCATCATAATTTAACTTAATTCTCATTTGCGGAATTTATGACTTCAAGTTTTTTTAATCTCCATTTAGATTTGCAAACAAATCTTTTGGAAATTTTTTTCGTAAAATAATTATTTAGCGTTTTTTCATGCGATCGATAGTTTACTAAAAATAATTTAATAAGAAAAACGTTCGTTACGAAAATAATTCTAAATTCACGCTATAAAAATAGTTGACAAATTTTTTTAAATGAATTTTATTAAGAAAAAATAAATTTTTGAGTTATGTCTAACAAATATTATGAATTGTGTCCAACAATAATGATAAACTGTGTACAACGAAAATTATAAATTGTTTACAACGGAAATTATAAATCGTTTACAACAAAAATTATAAACTGTATACAACAAAAATTATAAACTGTGTACATCTAAAATTATAAACTATACATAATGAAAATGATTATTCATATCTAGCAAAAATTACATTTTGATTATAATTATGAATCTAGTTTTAATTATCTTGTTTACAGAGTATTGGGAAACAATTTTTAATTAAAAGTTTGAATATTTTAATAAAAAAAATTTTTAAATTTAAAAAAGAATATTTTAATTTATTAATTAATAAACCTTTTCTCCAATAATTTTAATTTATTGTACGTACTTAAGATTTTAAAGAAGTTAAGAGAATCAAAATGTAAGAAATACAAATTTTAATTTCTAATTCTCAGAAATCATTTCGTTTATCCAATTGAAATGTTTCGCAACATCTGTATATACAATATACTGATTCAAGTCGCAGGTTCTTCTTTCTTTGTTGAAAAGAGATAAAGAGACAATTCCACGCAAGTAGTATTTTCCATTTTCAGGATTCAATATTTGTAGTCCACTTCCGCTATCCCCGTTACACGGTCCTTTTCCATTTCTGTTTCCCGCACAAAATGTACGATTCGATGTTATCATTAAGAATGCAAGATTGCTTCGTAAACAGTCTTCCTAGAATTTTGGAAAAAATTATTCATTGTTCATTTAATTATTTACTCTATTTTCATTATTTTATATTTTTATTTTAGAATTATTATTAATAAATTTATTAATAAAATCATTTATTATACTTAATATATCATTAATCATATTTGTACTTAATTATTAAAACTATAATACTGGTGATAAATTTTAAAACCTTCATAATTAAAATTGTAGATAAGAAACTGGAACGAAAAGTCCTTTTCCACTTTTTAAAATTTTTAGCCGTTTAGAAGTTATTGCGATTTAAAGTTTGCTAAACACGCGTGAGCCTCGCGACGCTTGGATGTTGTGCGCGTGCGCGCACTCGGCCGTATCGGCTCGCGCGAGATTAAACTTAAAACCGCGATAATTCCTGAAGGTCTAAAATTTTTTAAAAATGGAAAAGGACTTTTCGATCTTATTTTGAACACTTTATTTACAAGTCTAATTTAAATTTAAAAAAATGAAAATCTTTTCCTGTAGAAGAATATTTGTAAAAAATATATACCCCTACCTGAGAAACTATTGTTTCCTTCATAATTCGAGGCTCATTGTTAAAGTTCTTGGCATATTTTCCCCAGCCCACAACAATGCCCGCTTGTCCGACAATTTTTCTCAGTTCAATGTCATTTTCCCAGAGGCAAATCGGTCGAATCATCCATGAATATTGTACAATTTGAATGAGAAAAAGAATTGCTAAATCCGAATCCGAATGAGGGTAGGCCAATAATGCATAATCCGGGTGAATTCTAATTTCAGCAACTTCGCGTAATTCAGATCCAAGTTCATTTACACTATCCAAATAATATTTTCCCAGATAAACGTAAACTTTATCTTTTATCTTAATTCTGTTGTGCACAAAACAGTGCGCCGCTGAAAACAATTTCTTCATTTATTTCCAATTAGAACTCTTTAATTACAATTTATTACGCTTCGCTGGTTTTAGTAAAATTTAAAAAATTAAGGATGCAATATGTTACGAAAATAGGGTAATTAAATCAGTGTGCTTAAATTTGCAACCAATAGAAATTAAAAAAAATAAAAAAATAAAAATGTTGTTACAGAGTGAAGAGGGATTAACTAAAATTCGTATTTGAAAATTTTTTTATTTGATAAAAATTGGTTTAATTTGAAACGTTTTTTTTTAGATTTCTTGCTTTCCGTTGATTTTAAATATGCGAAACACTTCCGTATGGACGGAACACGTGCGCAGTAGATCCTTTTGAATGTTACATATGCGCAATAGATCTCTATGGACGTAAAACATGCGCAGTTGTCGCATATGAATTCTAGACATGCGCAGTAGATCACTATGGACGCTAAACACATGCGCAGTTGTTTCATATGAGTACTAGACACGCGCAGTAGATCCCTAAAGACGCTACAAATGCGTAGTAGATCTCTGTGGACGCTAGACATGCGCAGTAGATCACTGTGGATGCTACACATGCGCAGTAGATCCCCGTGGACGCTACACGTGCGCAGCAGATCCCCATGGACGCTACACATGCGCAGTAGATCCCCATGGATGTTACACATGCGCAGTGATCTCTTATCACAAAAAATATGAAAATTCTATTTATAATAATGTAAGAATGGAAAATAGAATCATACATTATACATATTTAACCAGTAATAAAAACTATTTATAAAAGTATTATCAAAAGATTTATCTTTTATCAAAAAATTGTACCTGATATCACATGTTTTTGAGTAATAAGACTTCCAGTGCACTTAAATTCAAGTTTTTCTCGAATTCGAAAATAAATTGCAGTCAACCAAGGCCACTGGCCAGGAAACGTTTTCTCACTGTTTTCAGCATAGAAACTAGTCAAATTCATAGCTCTCGTTGTACCGCAAATCCCCTCTGATTTTATAACATTATGCACTGGTTTAGCCACTGAATTATTTTCCGGTAATTGTTTGGTAAATCGGAAACGAAACTCAGGAGGGTAGAGAATTTTTGCATAATTGATGACATTGATGATCGGACAAGTGACTATAAATAATCAATGTTTGCAGGAATTAATACAATATTTCTTTAATTAGTCTTGATTTAGCAAATTCTTACTCTTATTAATTATTCATTCTATATAATTAATTATTCAAATAATTATTATTCATTTCGTGTAGTTATGTATTGATTATATTATTATTCATTTAGTAAGTAATAAACTTATTATTCTTTTCTAAATTAATCATAGACAGAGTCGGAATATAATTGCAAATTAATTATTTATTTATAATTGCCTTGCAATTAATTATTCTATTGACTCGGATAATTTTGAACTATAATTTAAAATTATTTTATACTATTTTCAATAGTTGTAAATCAGTTTTAAATTATTTTTTTCTACATTTTAAATAGTTTTGTATAAATGTTGACTATTTTATTTTCTAATTTTCTTTTATTAAATTTTCAATAATGTTAACTATTTCTTTTAATTACTAATTGCTTCGGAAATTAATTTTTCTTTATTCTAAATACTATTTGTTATTTAAAAATAATATATTTATTTTTAGAAAACACCTGCTGGACCAACACATATCTGTTGATTGTTAAAGTAAATTTCTTTGATGAACGGAAGTGGTTGTTGAACAGGAAATCTAATTCGATAAAATAAAGAATTTCCTTCGTCAATTGCCTGTTGAACCGGAGCATGTACATTTTGCGGTTTAATAAATTCCAAACTACCATTGTGTTTCTAGAAGACAAATAAAATAAAAATATATGTAGCTCATCTAATAGTTAAGTTTTATTAAATAGTAAAATTATATGTACAATTTCACTTTAACGCATTTTTATTTATTTTAATTTACTTTTAGCACAATTTTCCCTGAACCAAAATTTAAATGCAGTGGTTATAAATAATTTTCATTTTACTAAACTGTCATTTCACCGAAGCTTGATTTATCATTATTTTAAGGCCTTAATATTTTTCATTCACTTAAAAAAAAAGTTTTTTGTAAACAAACAGAAGAAAGTTCGAAAATACAAAAAATTTATTTATTTAAATCTTTTATTTAAATACAAATTTTGTCAAATGAAAATTATTTGGATAAAAAATTCGTAGGAATAGCAATAATGAAAATATCGATAAAATGAAAATAACGATAAATAAAAAATGTTTTGAAATAAAAATTATGCTTAGTAAAAATTCGGATTGATAAAACTTCGGTGTAATAAAAATTCTGATTAGTAATAGTTCGGGTTAATAAAAATTCTGATTAGTAAAAGTTCGGGTTAATAAAAATTCTGATTAATAGAAATTCGGGTTAATAAAAATTAGAATAAAAATTTGGATTAAGAAAATAAGACTTAATGCAAAATAACTTACTGTGGGTAAAATTGAAAGAAAATTAAAAGCCACTCGTAGCATTAAGGGAACACCTCTCGGCAGTGGAGAAGGTATTTCCACAATTCCCATAATCTCTTGGATTTTCTCGTCATAATAATAACGGAAATAATCCGAACAGGGTGAATCCGATAATTGGCAATGTCCAAAAATAGTGGACTTTGATAAGAAGAAAAGTGAAATATATAAAATGACCAATCCAATTTCCTGTAATTTAAACTTATTTAATTAAGAAAAAGATTTTCTCACAGTTTTAACACATAAATTATTATTAACTATTGAATACTCATTAAATAACTTTAATTAAATAATAATTTTATATGGGAATTTTTACACAAAAAATTACATATAAGTTTTACATTAAAATTTCTTAATTAAAATTTGCACATAGAAATTTCTACATGGAAATTTACATATGGAATTTCTACATCGAAATTTGCATATGGAATTTCTACATCGAAATTTACAAATGAAAATTTTTTATAGAATAAATTGTACATTGGAATTTCTACAACGAAATTTATGTAAATATTTTACATGGCAATTTTACATTCCATGTAAATTTTTTACGTAAAATTACCATGTGGTATTGTAACAAATAAATAAAAAAGGCATAACTTCGAAATGAAAACTGTAATTTTTATTATTCATTAATACATATGTTTAAAAATATACCATAATATTACGTATATTATAATAATTATTACATATTAAATAATTAAATAATTATTTTATTGGTTTTTTTTAATGCAGTTTCTTAGATAAAAACAAAAGATCTACTTACTAAATAATTTTCAATATTACGAGGAGCCATCTTTGCATAAATTATAAATCACTAATTCTGCTTTTAAGATGGCGATCTTATTTCAATTTGCTGACTAAAGAATTTAATTTACATATGATCTGCACTCGTACTCGCTTGGAAATGAAATAAGTGGGTTACGTCCTCTTTATTCTTTAAGTACTTTTTTTTTAATTTGTAACTGCAAATTATCTATTTGTCAGAATTGAATGGATTTTCTGTATTTTAGACAGTTAGCTACTATTTTGATCATAAATGTTATTTCAAATCAAAAAGGGTAGAAAAAATAACAACAAATAAAATTCAATAAATAACATTATTTTCCGAAAAAGATGCTTTTCGGAAAATTTACAAATAATTTGGTTTGCAATAATTTTCCAAGAAAATATTTTTTCAATGTAAAGAATGTACGTAATGGGTTGATGCACTTTATTTAAAATTGCTGAAATTTCATTGCCCCAAAAACAGCTGACGCAGGTACACTTGAATGAATACCAGAATTGACCTTCTTTAAAGAGTAATTTTCATACTTTTTGAAAAATTGCGTACACGCACTTTTTTGCGTGCTTTTTTAAGCTGACGGATAAATTTGTTGGATTGTGATGTTATGAGTGTTAATTAAAACGAATAAAAAAAGAATAAAAAGACTAGTAAAAATTAGAAATTGATACAAAATAAAGAAGAAAAGACAGAAAAAAGAAAAAGAGAAAAACGTGTTGCATAGAGGGGGGAAGCAATTTTTATCAAGAAAAATATATATGGAAATATATTATGAAGAAGAAAAAGGATTTTTTTTTATTTTATATTTTCTTATTTTTTTATTCAACGAAGTAATAAATAAAATAAAAATATCAAGAAAAGCAAGAACAAGGACAAGAGAAAGGAAAACAAAAACATTAACATAAGTAGAACGAGCACAAGGAGAACAAGAACAAACACAAAAACAAGAAAAGAGGGAGAGTAACTAGAAAAAAAAACAAGCACAAAGCATATTCAAGAATAACATCAAGAAGAACAAACACAAGATCAAGAACTAATATAAGCACCAAAAACAAGAACAAAAACACGAAGAAGAACAAGAACAAATACAAGCACAGTGAAAACAGAAACAAATAAGATAAGAACAAGAACAAGAACATATATACTTACACAACAAAAGCACAAGAACAAGAACCAGAACAAGAACAGGAAGAAGAACAAGTACAAGAACAGGAACAAATACAACCACTATCAAAACAAGGACAAAAACAACCACAAATACAAGCACAATGGAAACAAGAAAAAATACAAACACTACAAAACAAAGAACAAGAACAGGAACAGGAAGAAGAACAAGTACAAAAACAGGAACAAATACTATCGCTATTAGAACAAGAACAACCACAAATGCAAGCATAATAAGAACAAGAAAAAATACAAACACTATAAAACAAAGAACAACAAGAACAAGAACAAGAACATGAACGAGAACAACAACAAGAATAAGAACAACCACAAATACAAGCACAATAAGAACAAGAAAAAATACAAACACTATGTACAAAACAAAGAACAAGAACAAGAACAAGTTCAAGAACAAGAACAAGAACAGGAGCAGGAACAAGAACAGGAGCAGGAACAAGAACAAGAACAGGAATAAATACTATCACTATCAGAACAAGAACAACCACAAATGCAAGCATAATAAGAACAAGAAAAATACAAACACTATAAAACAAAGAACAAGAATAAGAATAAGAATAAGAACAAGAACAGGAACAAGAACAAGAACAGGAACAAATACTATCGCTATTAGAACAAGTACAACCACAAATGCAAGCATAATAAGAACAAGAAAAATACAAACACTATAAAACAAAGAACAAGAACAAGCACAAGAACAAGCAGAAGAACAAGAACAAGAACAAAGACAAGAACAAGAATAAAAACAAGAACAAAGACAAGAACAAGAACAAAAACAAGAACAAGAACAACCACAAATACAAGCACAATAAGAACAAGAAAAAATACAAACACTATGTACAAAACAAAGAACAAGAACAAGAACAGTAACAAATACTATCACTATCAGAACAAGAACAACCACAAATGCAAGCATAATAAGAACAAGAAAAATACGAACACTATGAAACAAAGAACAAGAACAAGAATAAGAACAAGAACAGGAACAAGAACAAGAACAGGAACAGGAACAAGAACAAGAACAAGAACAAATACTATCACCATCAGAACAAGAACAACCACAAATGCAAGCATAATAAGAACAAGAAAAATACAAACATTATAAAACAAAGGACAAGGACAAGAACAAAGACAAGAACAAGAACAAGAACAAGAACAACCACAAATACAAGCACAATCTTTTGTCATCCTTTTGACCACTTCCGGAATTCTCTTTTTTACTGATGAATTTATTCGAGATTTGCACGAAGCGTTGATCCTTTAAATAGAGCAGAAAAGCTCATCTCGTCCGTCCCATAAAATAACCATTAGCGTTGAAAGCAAGCTTTTCTCATCACACATTTAGTGGATTATACCCACAGCTTTTTCTAACTTCGGCATTCTCTCCAAATTTTTCTCTTCAACTATTATTAAAAACACCTACATTTTTTCGTTTAAAATATATATAATTTCTTAAAACAAATTATATGTAATTCATAATTAATTTACGCATCAAGTTTCTCTATTAATACAATTTTTGTTTGCTTGAATATTTTTTTAACAGGATTTCCATGCGTTTTCTTATTAATAATTGTTATAATTATAATTGTTAATAATTGTAATAGTAATTAATTCCATAATAATAATTGTAATTGTTTGTTTTTTAAATTCACAAGAAATTAATATTTTTCTACTTCAATCAATATTTTTTAAAAAAATTAATATTTTTGTAAGTAAATCATTATCTTTGTAAGTAAATCAATATTTTTGTAAATAAATTAATATTTTTGTAAATAAATTAATATTTTTGTAAATAAATTAATATTTTTGTACTTAAAGTAATATTTTTGTGAACAAAATATCTAAATAAACAAAAATTAAAATGCAAAAAATTATTTCGAATTCATTAAAAATATTGTTTAATTAACAATTATTTTAAATTATCTAGCCATCATTCGTGGAAAAGAATGACACGCAAATTCCGGCTTTTTAGCTCTTGAAAAATTGCAAGCTAATTCATTCTCAGTGCGTGGACAAAAGTCATTCACCTAAACTAATTTTCTGTTGAAATATCACTTTGGCAATGTCTGCAGGATATCGCTGATATCTGCATTATAGAAAAATTTCTTACTACTTTAAGTAGTTTCAATTTATTTCAGTTTTAACCCGACAAGCGTGAAGATCGTAATTAAGAGTTTAAAGAGTTAAAAAAAACTTGGATGTGTCTGTGAATTGACAGTGAATTTGACAAGTGGATTTTAAAGTTCAAGTGCATTTTTAATGGTACTCAAACATTTGTAGTTCCAATTTTAGCTAAAATTCGAAAACTTATTTTTGTTATAAAAACATAGGTTATAATAATTTTTGTATAAATGATTTAAAATGGAATTACTATTTGTTTTAAATTCAAACATAAGCTAGAAATGAAATTAATCGTTGAATTCAATCATTAATTTAAAATCAGATATTAATAATATAAACAATTTCAATTATTTTTAATATAGACAATTTCAATTATTTTTAATATAAATTTAATTAATATAATATAAATTAAATTTAATATAATTTAATTTTAATTTTTTTTAGTATAAAAAAGTTTAATTCTTTTTTAATGGAAATAATCTTAATAACTTCTTAATGGATAAATCTTAGTAAGTCTTGGATAAGAGACCTTAGTGAACTTTATTGGAAAATTTAATGAAAAAAATTCTAATAACTTTTCAATAGAAAAATCTCGCTTTCAATGAGAAATAAAAAATTGTGTATTCTGAATAAAAAAATTGAATAACCTTTTCTTAATAGAAAATTTGACAAACATTTAAATTGAAAAATCATTGTACCAGATTCTAGATTTTAAATTTGTAATCAATTAACGATTATTGAATCATTTTTTTGCATTTCTATGAATTAAGGAAATTAATTAAAGTATAATTAATTAAAAAATAGAAGTTTGAAAAATAATTAAATGTAAGTGGAAGTATATATTAAAAATTCAATAACAATTTTTTGGATGAAATATAAAGTGCATTCCATACACACTTTAAATGAAAAATATGATGAAATTTTATTGTCATAAATTAAAAGTTTCTAATTAAGAAAGTTTTCATTTTACTTTACAGCACAATGGCAAATGTAAAGTCTGAATATAATAACTTAGAGTCTCAAAAGGGAGATGGAGATTCTAAAAATGAATTCTCTGGAAATCAACAATTTCATTATGGTAATAACAATATTTTTTTATTTTCATGGAAAAACTTTTTTTCCACTTCTCTGTGAGAAAATAATGCCTAATTTATATTCTCTCAAATATTTGCAATTTTAGATTTATTTAAACATTTATTTTTACGTACTTTGGCGTGCTAAAATAATTTTTAATGAATTTAATCATTTTTGTAAATTTTTTTTACTTATATTTTTGTAAATATAAGTAAGATATTATTTGTTTATTTGTTTTCATAGTTTATATTATGTTATTTATAACCTTTAAATAAATTTTATTTAAAAAAATAAATATATTTATAATTATATATTTATAATTATGTATTTATAATTCATTATATATTCATTTTAATATATTTATAACTAAGTATTTATAATTTATTATAAATTTATATTAATAGATTTATAATTATGTATTTAATTAAATAAAAAAACAATACTTTCAAATCAATTTTATACTTCCAAATAAATATTAAATGAATGTAATTTATTTCAAGCGCCAATCAATTTTTTATTTGACATACGTAATAAAAATAAATTTATTTTTACAGTTAAAAACAATAACAATAGCAAGAATCTCCAAACACAAAATAATTTAGAAGCCCTGTCGAGTCGAAGAATAAAATTTTTTGTCTCATTCGCAATAATAATTCTTTTAATATTTTGCTTATCAGCATTCTTCATGCTAAAGACTCTTATAACAGGTGAGTGTCAAGTTTTAAATTAATTCTAAATCTACACTCAACAGAATTATAATGATTTTAGAAATCATTTTATTACTATGAGTTATTTTTTTCAGTATTAAATTATTTAATTTCATTATTATTAAACTATATATTAAATAACTATAATAATACGTAATAACTATATAATAATAATAATAATAATTATGATGATGATGGTAATGATATTAATTTATCATCATCATATTTTTAACCCTATTGCCCTTTTAAATTAAATTTTATTTACATAATAATAAAATATCCATTAAATAAAAAATATTTTTACATTAAAAATAATTAAATATAATAATTAATTAATCATTTAATGACTTAAATCCCCTTCTAATTCGAATTCGTAAACTTTAAAATCAACTAAAATAAAAAATAATACAATTTCATAATTAAATAACTAAATAATAAATAGTTGTTCATTTTTTCAGATGACAATTACATCGAGCATTGGACCGAGCTTTCCAATGATACAAAACACAACAATAATCTCTCTAATAACGAAAATAGACTTCCGTTTCAAGAGCAAAAAACAGCAAAAGAAGAGACAACTTATCACGAAGAAAAAGACGGATCACCAAAAAGTAGAATAAAAAGAATAAAAAGAAACACTGACGAAGGGAGGATTGAAAGATGCAAAAGAAATAAAAAAATCTGCGAGGAATTATTTGCCCAAATTCAGAACGATCCCACCGGAATCGACACCATCGATGGTCAAATGCTGAAAGTCTTAAACCCTTTGACCGAACCCGAGCGTCAAATTGTCATCGAAAATTTTAAAAATTGTCTAGATTGTAGAAGCATTGCCGGAGGAGATTTGACTTCACCAGACGACGAGACTGGCGATTGGCTTCGACACTCGAATCGAGACATTTATGGTAATAATAACTTTTTGACCGATAATAATCTTTTTTTAAACAAAAACAATTTAAGCACAGGAAGCGGAGAACCTCAACGAATTAATATTCCTCTTCCGGGCTTCAATCAGCCACCTGAATTCATTCAAAATAATTACCTAGAATCTGGATACTTAAGCAATTGGGACAATGATAATCAAGTCATGAAAGACAACAATAAAAATCAGGAAATACACATTGTCAAAACCAACTCTTCCAAAATATTGAATGGCACCAAGGTCACTTATATTATCAAAAATATGACCATTATTGAAAATCCTACTACAGTTCAACCCTCGACTTACGACTACTATCAGTATTATCATGGTCAAAGTAGTCAAGGTCAAAGCAGTCAAGGTCAAAGCAATCAGGGTCAGAGTTATCAGGGTCAGAGTTATCAAGGGCAGGGTTATCAAGGGCAGAGTTATCAAAGTCAAATTAATCAAGGGCAAAGTAGTCAAGGTCTGATTAATCAAGGTCAAAGTAGTCAAGGTCAAAGTAGTCAAGGTCAAAGTAATCAAAGTCAGAGTTATCAGGGGCAGAATTATCAGGGGCAGAATTATCAAGGGCAGAGTTACCAACAGGGAGTAAAACACCAGAATGGTCAGTACAACCAATACGGTCAGACTCAACAGAATGTCCAAAACTCGTTAAATCAACAAAGCAACCAAAACATATTCAATTCAGGATTTAACCAGTTTCAACAAAGTAGTCAAAGTAATCAACAGGGCACAATGCAACAAACTAATCTAGATTTTCAAGGAGGTCAAGGTTCCCTGTGTGGTCAAATTTCTTTATGTAATCCCTATTTCCAAAATAGTCAAGGTATTGTAAATGGTCAAGGGTCTTCTAATTGCCAAGGTTTGATAAATGCTCTAAATATTATGAATGGTCAAAGTTCATTAAGCAATCAAGATATTCTAAATAATCTGCCTTACATATGTAGTCAAATATTCTCTAGTGGCCAAACTTTATCAGGTGGACAAACTTCTCCATTTTTCCAAGGTTTTCCGCCCAGTCAAGGTTTTCCATCTGGTCAAGGTTTCCCATCTGGTCAAGGTATCCCATCCGGTCAAGGTTTCCCATCCGGTCAAGGTTCTTCAAGTGTGTCAGGTTTCCCAAAAGATCAATTTTTCCCAAATGGACAAATTTTTTCAAATGGTCAAACAGGACCGTCTGGTCCATCTGGTCCTACTGGTCCCTCTGGTTCAGGCATTCTCTTTGGTCAAGCTTTTCCAAATAATCGAGCTTTTCCATCTGGGCCTGCGGCACCCAGTGGTCAAACTTTTCCAAGTAGTCAAACTTTTCCAAGTGGGCAAACTTTTCCAAGTGGTCAACCTTTTCCAAGTGGTCAAACTTTTCCAAGTGGTCAATCTTCCTCAACTGGACAGGCTTCTCCATTTATCCAAAGTTTCCAATCTAGTCAAGGTTCATCGTCTGGACAATTTTTGTTCAATAGACAACCAATACAAATTGGTCAACCTTCTTTGACCGGTCAAGCTGTAAGTGTTCCCAATTATGGTCAAAATATGCCAACAGGGCAGAATATTAATTACCCAAATGGTCAATATTTACCAAACGGTCAAAGTAGTTCGCTAGGTTATCAGAATGGTCAAAATGTTCCGAACAGTCAAAAATTTCCAAATTTTCCAAATAGTCAAAATTTTCCGAATAGTCAGAACTTCTTACCTGGTCAAACTAGTCAAAACGGCAATAACATCAATATGCAAAATTACCAAAATCTTCAATTTGCCTCGAGTGGTCAATCTGACCGGAATCAAAATATTGCTACAAATATGATTAACGGTCAAAGTAATAAAATCAATCAAACTAAGTATCAAAATTTTCCGGGTTCGTTTAATGGTCAAAGCAGACAAATAGGCCTCAATTATCCAAATGTTCTAGTTGGTAGAAATTTGATAAATTTTCCAAATTCAAATGGTCAAAATTATCCAAATCGTGTAAATTTGAATGTCCAGAATTATCGAAATGTGCAGGGTTATCAAAATGTGCAGGATTATAAAAATATGCAAGGTTATCAAAATACGCAAGGTTATCTAAATACGCAAGGTTATCAAAATAGTCCGAATATGCAAAATTATCTACATGGTCAAAGTATACAAAAGGTACAATTTGGTTTTGAACCTTCAAAAAATCAAATTTTACAAAATCGGCCAATTTTTGTTCAAAATACGCTTTACAAACCACCCACTGTAAATCCTTTTTGTTGTCAAATAAATCAAGGTCAAACTCAACCACAACAAGTATGGCCCAACATTATCTTGCCTCCTCGAACGAAAAATCAAATGTTGCAAAACAATATTACCAAAATTAGTCCAAATGTCAAGGCTCCTTATCAAGACATGGTTAAACTTTCAGGTTTCGAACCAACTTCCATGGACGTTACGGTGAGTTTTCCTTTAGGTCAAGATTCTACGGAAACCTCTCTATGAAAATTCCAATGGAAATTCCACAGGAAATTATACTAAAAATTAAAAATTCCAAACGAAAATTTCCCTAGAAACTCTAAATGAAAATTTGCATAAAAATTCCGCGTGAAAATATCACTAATGAAATTCCACGTGGAAATTCCACGCAAAATTTAATATGGAAATTTTACTATAAATTCTATACCATTGGTGGTTTCTGTAGAATCTTGATTTACTAATTCTGAATAAAATTAGCAAATAATATTTGACATATTTTTTATTGCAGAAAATTAATAGCTATTATGAAAACGGTCAGAGTTTTCAACCTAATGGATTTCCAATGGGAACCGGAAGTCAACAATCGCAAGTGCCATTTTCTCCTTTCGGCTCCCCTGTCTTGGTTTGTTTTAACGATAAAGGCGCAATCACTGAACTAAATGGTAAAGTTTAATTCTAATTAATTGTTTAATAATTCTCAGCTTTGCAAAACTAATTAAAATATTTTGGTATTAATTTATTTTAATTCAAATAAGACACATTTGTATACTTTTTTTTAATACAAGTGAGTCTCTTTTCATTTTTAATGACAATTTTTTAATGACAATTTTTCTTTAGCGTTTTTAGAAAAAGGTAACATCATCTTTTTTCAAATTTTCTTTTTTTATTAATTTTCCAACGTTTTGATAAAATGTGAAATGAATAAAAATAAACTTACAATTATAATGAAAGTGAGAACGAATGTGAAAATAAGAATGTAAATGAAAGTGAAAATGAGAATGCAAATAAGAGTGGAAATGAGAGTGAAATGGGAGTGAAATTAATACTGAAAATAAGGGTGAAAATGAAAATGCAAATGAAAGTGAAATGAGAGTGAAAATAATTGTGAAAATGAGAGTGAAAATAAGGGTGAAAATGGAAATGCAAATAAAAGTGGAAATGAGAGTGAAAAGAAGGGTGAAAATGGAAATGCAAATGAAAGTGAAATGAGAGTGAAAATAATAGTGAAAAAGAGAGTGAAAATAAGGGTGAAAATGGAAATGCAAATAAGAGTGGAAATGAGAGTGAAAATAATAGTGAAAACGAGAGTGAAAATATGGGTGAAAATGAAAATGCAAATGAGTGTGAAATGAGAGTGAAAATAATAGTGCAAACGAGAGTGAAAATATGGGTGAAAATGAAAGTGCGAATGACAATAAAAATGAGACTGAAAGTGAAAGTGAAAATGAAAATAAAAGTGAAAATAAAAGCGAAAATGATTTTTAATTGTTAACTCACTATTTTATCTGGTCAACAGCTGTCAATGGAGTAACAAGTGAACAATCATTTATAATCCAAAATTTAATGAACCAACCAAGCGTGCAGCAAGAGCTGAAAATTGAGAAAGTTGGCCCGACTGGACCTGGGTCAAGTTTTTTTACAAATACAAATAATGTAAGGCCAATTAATGCCCCTCAAGGTCCAATTTATTGTACGTATGTACCATCAACAAAATACCAGTCAACATTAAGTATTCGAGATACAAACGAAAAAAAAGAAACACCCAAAGATTCGAAAACCATTATCCCCCGACAAACAAGGTATCCATTTGTTTCTTATGATAGTGCAATACAACCAATTTCCACAACTGGTCTACGTTCTGATTCAAGAAACAAGGGTTACGGAACTTCACAAGGTACTCTTGAATTAATAAATAATTTTAATAAAAAACGTTTTTTATATTTTAATTTATTTATTGTTATACGTTATTTATTATTTTTTTTATTATTTATCAAATTAATAGAAATTTTTCAATTATGTTCTTTTAATAATTTTATTATTTATTTTAATATTTAATATTTTATTTATTTATTATTTATTTATTATTTATTTATTATTTATTTA